>VXBW01006790.1:1123896-1189647 GCA_013400375.1 Thinocorus orbignyianus
ATATGGGTGTTACATGCTTTCAGGAGGAGATCAAAGCACAGATCTGTTCTGGAAAAAGGAAAAAAAAAAAACCCAGAAAACAAAAACCAGGAGTTTAAAAGGTTTTGATAATCTTATGTACTTGCTACTCACCTCTGCATTTGAGAAGCAATACAGAAGAGCAACAACAAAACCCTAGGATGGGGAGGTTGGGGAGAAAAAGTCAACCACCATGAGTTAAAGCAAAGAATTAAAGACAGACATCAAGTTTCATTCAAAATTTGAGTAAGACAGCAAAAATACACACTTTTCATTTTTCCTATTGGATCATAGGTGTTTTGGCACTATTTACTGGGTTTTCACAACAGAAATAAATTCTTCAATGGGCCGGCTAAGCTATCTGTATATTATTGACTTTGTATGGAGACACTAAGGATTAATTTACTATTTGCTGCCTCCTACAACAATTTCTTCCTCAGATAAGTAAGTAGGGACCTCTGTCTTGTTCTAGTCTATATTTACAAGTGTGAATAAACTGGGTGAGGACCTTTTCTTGCTTTACATCTTTACTACTAAGCTATCTTCTTTCACTCACAAGATATTGGCTGTGTTCAAACAACTTATTGGGTTCATATTGACCCAGAACTACAATCAGGCATTGTTTAGGGGAGTGTTATTCAGCCAGAAGCCAAGAAATTTCACAGACTGTACTAACACAGACTAACACTGAACAGTGCTAGACTATGTCTGTATAAGGAAACCGAATAACACACACCCCTGAATACTGGCCTTTGCTTCTCTGTGTTGTTAAAATGTCAACATGGTCCACAAGCCAGCTTTGGATTGGGTCAGCAAGGATTTTCCCAAAAAGATTTTGGCCATGGTTGAGAGGTAAGCATGGAAGAGGGATTATTTTCAACACGTATTAACATGGACAAGCTGTTGTGGGGTACAGAAGAAAGGGGAAGGAAAAGGACCTCAGCTATTTATTACAAAGAGTACCATACTCAGGCCCTGACCCTCTCAAATCCAAGCTTCTGTTCTGAACAGTGATATAGCAAAATAAAAACCCCAAGAAGTGTTAACATGATGGATTCGCTACTGTTAAAAGGTAAAGGCAGAACAGATTGTTATATATTATCCTTACTTTTTCATTCTTCTTATCATCAGCTTTATTGTATGTGGAATTAGTTTCAATCAGTTCCCCTTAATGCATGGACTGGTCTTCATGGCACTCTGTCGTTGTTATTCAGTAAAAGTAGATATTGTCTTTTTTTTTTTTGGTGATTATTAATATGAAGTCTGAGTCAGAACTAAAAGTAGCGTGAGATTTCAAGTAATAAGATATGGGAATAAACAACAGAAAGAGCTTGCAAAGGAGCAAGATGGAATATGTGTGTTGAATTTAGACACGTTGTTAACACTTGCTCTAATAATCAACATAAAATGTGAAATTCTTGAGAACATGGTGATTCAGACCAGATCTCTTGGGACTGATCAACATTTTGTCCATCTTACCTGAAAAGAACCCAAACCCAGTTCAATATAAAGACGAGCTTCCAGACCAGTGCTTTCTGGGAAAAATGCAAATACAATGTAGTGCACTCCAAAGAGGGGAATCAAGAGTAATGTGGATTTAGCAAGCCTCCTGGAAAACCAAGAATGAAGGAAAAATGCACTGTTAGGAATATGGAATTAGTTATAGCAAATATATGCTGGAACAAATTTTAATACAGCTCCATAATGGAGGCAACTACATCCAACGAAGTTATGGAAAGATTACTTTCCACAGCTTCCAATATCAACAGCTGGTGAACAAAGATGAACAAATCGTCTGGACTGACATTTAAGATCCTTCTCCATGCTATACATGCCAAAACAGGGGAACCAAACTAAGTGCTCTGACCTATTCTCCTTAGATTAATCTCAATCATATGTTGTTATCCCCCATATGAGTGTCTCAACTTCCCAACCTGTCAACGGGGTTCTAATCATCACTGGCTGCAGACTTGAGTCAGTTGCTTAAACAGTGGCGTGAGAGCCGCTGGTGACATCCTAGAGTATTCTGCTTGGCCTTCAGCTCACTCCAAAATGGCACAGGTTTACACTGGGTCCTGTGCTGTAGCTAACAGCCATACCTACATATCTTAAGATGAGTTCAGTAGCTCACTTGAGTCCTCTGACTGCATTAATGAGATTAATTGATCATGAAAGGGTTAGTAAACAGGAAGAACTGGGTCCAGTTAATAGGACCTCAGAATCAGGTTACTGCTAAGAATTAAAAGGAAATTATCTGCATTTTTCTCCAAGTGGTTATTTGTGTGGAAAGGACTGGAAGTGAGATTGATGTATTACCTGACATTTAGTATTTACATTTTCAGGCTGGGTCTTTTTGGAGTTATAATACTTTATATTGTACTCTTCTTATTGTTCCAAACATATCCACCCCACCCTCCTTACCCTGAAGAAAAGGAGAGATGTGATATTTGGGACAAAAACGATAGTTTACATTGTTATTTCTTCTGGGGATTTATCTTTCTAATAATAAAGAGTAGAACATTTTGTGCTCTTGCCCATAAAACATTTCTTATAGCAGCTGGAACAGGTCAATATCAAGAGACCCAGAAATACTTACAGAAAGTGGCTTGAATGGCTCCCTCCTCCCTCTTGAGACTTCAATTTATGGACTAGAATTCTGATCACATTGATAAATATAATAAAGTTAATCTGAAAAGACAAGACAAAATATGTAAACATACGAGAAATCAGGACATATCTTCAGTTGATACAAATAAAATTAAATTCCCCAGGTCGCAGGAATTCCACTGCTATAAACCAGTGCAGATGTACTCTCAGATCAAATCAATAGCTTTAGAAATAGTATTCATTTTTCCCACTAATATATAGTTACACATAAAGATTCACTGAACGTTATTTTGAATTAATATAGGCTTCATATCACAATGATATCTGATTTTAACTCTTTGTACCCATTGTCAGTACCCTGTAGATCTTACATGTTTTAAGTAGTCCCCCCTGTTCCCTTCATTATTTATTACAGGGATTATAAAAGATACAGATCTAAATGACACACTGGTTCCTCTCTAATTTTAAATGGAATAAATGTCTGCATAAAAGAGATATTTTTGGTTTAAGTTTCCATTTTAAGAACTGATTTTAAAGATATACATAAATATATATATACAGGGATTGATATGGGTTTCTCATATGAAACCTCCTTCACATTATCTAAGAATCTTGCCAGTACGGATTGTCTATCATCAGAAAATGAGTTGCAGAGACACAGGCATGACTGGGGTATAGAGGTGTCAAGATAATTCTATTGTTTCCTAATATGACTCCAGAAAATACGGGATTTATCCTTTGCGTTGTGATTTGGGGTGTTTTGGGGGGGAGGGGAGGGGGAGTAAGCAACAGAATCAACAACAAAACCACATGCTATACAATAATTTTCAGCTATTGGAAATTCGTTGCATAGAATGAGGTATTGCTTTTCTCCCAGCTCACTGAAAGGAGACACTAACTTGGCTTTCACATTCCAAAGACACTCAAGACAAAATGAAAAAAAAAACCAAAAAACATACTAATACAGTCAGCAGAATGGGCCCTTTGATGATCCATAACACCACTCCATTTTCATCATCATCCCAACATCTGAAAGAGCAAACGAAACCTGTCATGTTGTCTGTCCCACTTGAGCTTCCCATTTCTGTCACAGAGCAAGAAAGTGATGGACACTAAGTTTTAAATCACTATTTAAAGATCCCAGCCAGCATTTGTATCCTGATACCTCTCAAAAAGTCTCATTGCAGCCCGATCTAAAAAAAGTTTATTCAGTAAGAAGTTGAAGAAACAATGCAAAGTCAAGAAAAGCACATATTTCAGGCTTCTTTCCCACTCTTCTGTTGAAAACATGTCTGTTTTACAGAGTGTAGAAGAGAGACTAAACTACTGTGCTTTCGTTAATTGTAATGATTGTGGAGTCATTAGGAAATAAGCAAGAAAAATCTAGAGCCCTGTAAAGAAAACTTGAAGAGAAAGTGCAAAATGGGCTTTTGGTCACTGGTTTGAGGCTGTTCATGTATTTTACATCAATAACAGTCCGGTTTAATTCCCCCCACTCAAGTGATGTACGTACTAAGTTATATCATGCTCCATCTTCCTGTATTTTCTTTTCCAGTTTTGTGACACAAGGTATTTGGCTGCGTAATGATAAAGCTTACAGACCAGGCTGGATGGAGCTTTGAGCAACCTTGTCTAGTGGGAGGTGTCCCTGCCCATGGAAGGTGGGCTGGATCTATGTGGTCATTAAGATCCCTTCCAACTCTAACCACTCTATGATTCTATGGTGGCTTATCCCAGCATATTTGAACATAAGGTATATCTGAGCAATGTGAATTCAGACCAGCTCTGCCTGAAAGACTTGGGTTTCCATTAACTAGGCTGTCAGGTAAAAAAAAAATAAATGGTTTTTGATACTTTAATTTTTTTTTATATACGGAATATTAGAAGGCCAACCAAATTAATGAAGGATCTGCAATGAGATTCATCTGACTCTGTAGATGTCTTGATGTCTCTATTCAACTGTATTTCCTTTGCAGTCAAAGGAGAACAATATAGGAGGACACAATCTCATCTTAAACTGGACATCTGAAATATATCAGAGAAGTTAACTAAGCAGGTAGGCACTTTGCTGGAAGAGCACCCAAATTTCAGATACTTTCAACCCCCTTTCCAAGTCCTTGAGAACCAGCGAGAGCTCTTTTTCCTGCTCCCCACCTTTCTCTGAACTCTCTCTGTAACTGATATATTTTGTGCCAGATTCTTCTGCTACAGGTCCAGCAGATAAACCCAGTGATTCTTTGGAAAAGAGACAGCAGGAAGGGAGGAAAAATGCAATCTTCCTTGGAACTCTCCTGGCTACAAAAACGAAGTACATCAAGTAGTTTAGACCACTTCTACTTATGAAACATTGCAGTGGAGAATTTCTGCAGATGTTCTTCAGTAATACGAAAAAAGGAATACACAATGTGCCAAATGCAGTGGACCATAGAACTTACTGCTTTTATGTCATTAATCTGAGTCCTGAGGAGGTAGTTGTAAAATATCTTTTCCAACTGATCATCCGTGTGAAATGACCTGAAAACCTCCAGGGCAGCTTTTGGTAAACAATCATCTGCTTTATACCTGGCTCTCGAATTAAAAGATTAAACTAAACTAAACTAATCTAAAATAAAATAAAATAAAGAATCGAAGAACTGAATGCAATTGAAAGAAGCACCTACTTACCAGGACATAATATGTTTGTTTGGGAAGTACTTATTGAAGAGATTAGCTTTAGTAACTTATGGTTGATTTTACAGAAAAGCAATGATTTTCTTATAATATAATTATTTCAAGAACTGGATATTAGGAAACTAAATAAAATGTCAATATTTACTATGATATTTCTAGATTTTATTACTGCATACATGCATATCAAAATCAGAAGACTTAAAACCATTTCCTCACTTACTTGCACATGAAATGTAAAGATTAGAGGCACAGCTCTGCAACATATTTTTTATTTGCTTCTCTGGTTTTTATAATTTTTTTTTTATATACTATAAAATCAAAATAGAGTACAAAATAGCATGGTTTTGGATTCCTTATCCCACCTCTGACTTACCCTGTATTTTGTTGATGGATTCTTGTGAGTACCCAAGCAAGCATCACAGCAGTGGGAGCTCCTGGACAAATCAACATGGAACAAAACATAATTGTTTTGAACACTGTGTCCCATGGAAACTTTATTCAAAGAGAGGTCACAGTGCAGCAGATTGAATGTACATTAAATGGGTTGGATAATTTAAGTAACTTCGTGAAAGAAGTTAACTTACAGCTCAGGAAAAGAAAAAAAAAAAAGAAAACAAGCGCAGGAGAATGAAATCAAAACAAAAGAGAACAACAGAAGCTGTGAAACTATGTTTTCAAAAATAACAGCTAGGAATTATTTGAAGGTTTGGATATGATTTACGAGCACTTAGTTGGAGAAATCTCTTGTCTAGCTAGAACACTTTAATCTCGTGAAAATGCTGCCAGCATACTACTCTCCGCACTAGCTGGAAAACTTCACATTTTTCTCCCAGAGAGGCTTTACTAATCACTCTAGACCCAAGAGCTGATAAACGTTCCATGAAAGTTTAACTAAATCCAGTAACTGTTGATTTCTACCCTCACTTTATCACTGTTTATCCTCATACATTTATCCTGTAAACTAGTAGTTGGTTTTACTCCCTTTCTGTAGAACTGAATTTCCAAAATCTAAGTGGTTTTCAAAGCTGCTACAAAAGGGACTCAAATCTGAAGCAGGAAGATATTACCAATATTTCTACAGAAAATCTTGCCTAAGTATCATTTGACACCCATAGGAAAGGCTCAGAAGTTGTCCTTCCTAATTTTAGAGCTCTTATCAAGGCCTTTATGCTGTGATCATCAGTTCAAGATGTGTTTTTAATTAATGGAGATAAATATTTACATCCATATCACTTAAGATCTGAGTTGCCCCTGAGATGTTTCTCACCTTCCATTGGTTATACACAATAAGGGTTATAATATTATTAATTAAGATGTTTCCTTTGTTATCTCAAGTTAGCTGCAATTAATCAAGATCTAAGTGCTTAGTTTCAGCAATCTTAATTGGAAGAGCTTCAATTTAACATTCTCTTTGTACAACTCTGACATCTAAAATTAAGTAGCATTAAAAAAAAACAACCCTGAGAATCTGGAGGTTAAGGAGAAATTACTATTTACTTCAGAATAGTTTAGATTTCACTCCTAACCCAAAAATGACAAAGTAACTGCTCAATGGCGGTGCTTCTGTTTTAGAATCACCAAGGTAAGGTACAAGAATATCTGAGAGTCACACTGAACAATTCCCTGCAGTGAAAGAAATTTTATGTATTACATGTCCATATTCTGATAATCAGAGATAATTTTGATTGATTAAAGATTAATCTATCTAATTCTGCTTATTAAAAAACAAAATGTCAACTTAAAGGTAGTCGTCCATACTTCTTTAGTCAGTGAAAGAAAGCAACGTATTTCCAGGATGTTATCCAGCTACATTACTATCCGGCTACTCATCTTCTTGAGGACTGGATTAATCACCATCCCAGCACGCATACCTCACTCTACTGACAACAGGAGAAACCTGGAGAGATAATTTGGATTAGATGACTGAATTTTAAATTGTTGTAGTTGCATGAAATCAATTCCAATCATAAAGACTAGTGCTTCAAGTAGACTTATCATAGTGCTTCTCATAATCCATCCTATCCTCTCCTTCAAAGTTTTGAACAGTTGAAAATCTAACAAGATAAGAACAAAAATAGAATAATGGAATGGTTTTGATGGAGTAGCACTGGATGAATTGGCAATTTTCATCAGAAGGGCACTTTTAATCTCAGAACAAATATTTTACCTAGTTCTAAATGTAAACGGAAATACTAAATGACACAAAGAGAAGAAGAGTACTAACCCCAACCAGTAAATATGAACCACCATACATACTGCTTGTCTGAGACAAAGGTCAGCAAAAGCAGTGTTTGTAGGTATATCCCTTCTATAAGAAGCCAGAAGAAATTGGCTAAAATACTGAATTGGAAGAATGCCACAGCAGCCTTACAAGAAACCTGGAGGTGCAGTGGGAGAAAAAAAAAAAATATTAGGTCTACTTTCCATTGTGTTTGGTTTCTCTACAAGTATAAGTAAAATTGCCACACAAAAATGAGCAAATTAATACAAAATTTCAATAGGTTTGGGATTCCTACGTTTCAGTTGACTTTTCATCAGTTTTTTTTTTAAGAAAACATTAGTTCTCTGTTACAGATGAAATTCTTTACTGCTAGAAATTGATACAGCTTCATTAGAGTTGACAGATTTGTACTTCATATATCAAAACTGAAAGTAGTTGGTCTTCAGGTTTGTATAGCATTGGTTTTTTTAAGATTTTAACTCTAGCAATCTAAGGAGAAATGGGAATAAGAAATCTGCACGTACTTTTCTGGTCAAGAATTAAGTGTTAAATCAAGGATAAGAGAGGGGAAGTTTAGTACCGTTGACATTAGGCAGTGGTCCATAGTTTCATCTGCAAACAAAACAGCATCTTTGGTGAAAACAGCAATTGCTCTCAGGATAAAGGAGACAAACAGGTGCATATGGATGTAATTCCGCGTACAGTGGAATTTTCTGACATGGAAAGAGAAAATAAAATTTGTTCTTCAAGAGAAATTTCTCATTATCTCATCAAAACTCTAACGGGAATGCAGGGTGACTGCAGGCACCTTCCAAAGCAAATAAATGATCTGTCACTGTTTAAGAGGCAGGTAGAGACAAAGGAGCAGAACAGTTATTATCTGTTTAAGCTAATAAAAGCCTAAGTATAATTGTCCTTGAATCACCACACATTTAAAGGAGATGCCAGAAGCGAAGAGTAACTCTGGGGCTCTTGGGCTATATTGTAATAATACCTTTTAGTTATTATAAATAGTATTTATTTGTTGAACAAGCTTGCAAATAGGCTCTTCAGACTCTTTTTGGCCAGAGGAGAATAAAATGTTGAGTGAGTGTCAGTCACATGTGGTGGGATGGCTGCCAGATTGTTGCTGCCTTAGCCTAGATTGCATCTCCCTAATTGACCCTGTCCATAGTTTGACCATGAACTGAAGGAATCTCCTTCCAGGTTTGGGTCTTGACATTTGAGACTTCCAACCCAAGTTAGGAAGTTAGTTCCAGTTAGGAAGCTGTTTCCGTGCTCTGCACTCTTATCTTCAAAGTAAACTTAAGGCTTTTGTCCAAATACATTGGAACTAGTCAAACCCAGGATCCATTTCTTAATATTCAACAACATCAAACATGATATTTAAATATTGTTAAATCTGTTTTCTGTAGCTCCCAGTTATGGAAGAAATGGTCTTTCACAAAAGGAATGGGCATCTTAGAATGACTATAGGTTCAAGGCATAAGACAATTTCTGCAGAGCATGTCCTGCTATGCACTGGAGAAATAGTTATTTTGTATTAATCAAGAACACAGATTGGAGCACTTCCACTGTATGACAAGATTAAAGAGACCAAGACAAACTGCCCAGCCAGATTTATTTTTTAACATCTGTGGGGAAACGGCACAATGTGTATAGAGAAGGAGACATTGCAACCAACACTGTAATATCTGAGAAGAGTTCCAAAATAATAATTAAAAAAAAAAAAAAAAAAAAGGCAAAGCAAAAACACAGAGTGTTTGAGAGGAATTAGGATAAGGCTATCTTGACACATCCTGAAAAGACACCATTTTATTTTTTTTTTACCTGAAGGCAGCAAAGACAATTAAAGCTGTAATGAGTGAAGTCATTGATGCTGCATAGCCAGCAGTGTAGACACGCCAAAATGCAGAATAATAAGATTTCTATGAGAAAAAGAGAACACAGACCAATGCTGGTGGTTATGCAGCATGCATCCTGGTGTGCTTATTTCACTAAGATACATTTGCCCTTACCAGTCAGTCCCATCACCTGTGTGCAGCTTTTCATACATAAAAACTGATTCAGGTTCTTCCCTCCATCACTAATACACATATTTTTTTTTTTATTTTGAATCCTACATGACTTCACACATGAGACAAGTTTCACCACCCACAGGTTCATATGAAACGGTGACCTCTTTGAATGTGTTCAACAGGAAAATGTCACTTTCGTCAACTATGTTTTCTCCTACAGGTACGTGATGACTTTAGGGCATTGAAGCTTTTTGATTGGTGATTTGGGTTCCATCACTTTAGACTTGGGCCAGATTCTACTGTTTAGCTCAAAAGATCTTTTCCCCCCAGTCTGATAGGTGTTAGCATTTATAAACAGCTATAATTAAAAGAGAACTAAAACTTGCATTTTACAGGGACAAAAAAATGAAATCCTGGGAAAGTCACATCACGCTGTGGCAGTAAGAAAGTCAAAGCCAAGAAAATAACCTCACAGCCTTTCATTCTTTGGACAAACAGTTTATTCACTACTACTACTACTCTAAGACTGCAAACTCCTTATAGTTTGTTTGTTTGTTTTGCACTCAAACATCCTATGTCCCAATAAAAATGGAGTGTGCTTACGTTGCTTTAGCTATGCAAATTTTATTCTGATTTGCTACAAGACCACCTAATTATTCAAAATCCCAAGAAACCAAATTCTCTGAATTAAAGCAAATTTCCTCCTTGCAAATGCAATGGACGCTTTGTTCTCTAATTGATCCAAATTCTGTTTATCCAAAAGGCAACAATTCTATGCTTAGATTACAGATTAGCAATTTTAAGTAGATCCATAAATAAATCATGCAACCCTGACAACCTAGGAAGCATCCTGGCATTTCTGAAACAATCCTAATCTTCTCCTAGAGGTGAAAATTAGAAAATAGGTTATTTGGTTGAACACTGAAGTATTTTCATGCATTGTATCCGCTTTTGCAGGGCAGCTAAGAAAACAGCACTGTATGCAGAAGACATCGTAAGTCCTCATTGCAGACACAAAATAAAGAACAAGTTGTCCTCTTAGTATATAAGTGGGATTCTTCTTAATTCCCTGTTTACAGTGCAGAAGAGTTTACTGATCTTATCTTCCTTTTATACAGCTTGTGGGTTTGACTGGAATAACAAACTAAACACAGCCGTAGCACAGACATGTGACTTCGATAGGCAGGACAAGTGAACTAATCATGAGTCTACTCATTAACACCACAAGTAGACAACTGGATGGAGAGGAAAGTGCTACCTGCTACTCCCTTGCTAGATATATTAAGCCCAATTTGTTAAACAGGCTCTAAATATATCTGAAAGTTTTGAGTTTAACACTGGAGACAGGGAATTACTGGGATCTGACAAGGCTCAGATGTGTGGCAGCATCCAAATACTCAACACACTCAGAAGAGGGTGCTCTGGAGAAGTCCACAAACAGGAAATTAAAGACTTACCTGATCCTCAGGCCCTTTACTGGACCCTTCATCAAATCCACAGGCAACAGTATATGGTGGAAACGGTTCTGTCCAATATGCCTCTTGTGTACAATTTCTCTGAAGGAAGCCTTTAGTGGTAAAATGTATCAGAGAATAAATTAAAAGGGGAGAACAGGTTTTGACAAGAAAGAACAAATTTTTATTCCTGCTTTGATTCTTAAGTTAGTCACTTACAGGTCTAGTCACGTTCAGCAAGATTAGCTATAGAGTTATAATATTCTATACATCCTCTATTGGAAAAGTTAAGACTTTGAGTCCCAATTAATTTCAAGATGTAGAGGAACTTCTACATTTCATATCAGAAATTCATTCTGCAAATTCAATCTTTCCACAGAGGAAATAAAATTATGCAATTTATCCTGCATTTACAACATAATTTATGCTGGTGGACAAAGCCCTGAGCCACCTGATCTAACCTGGGAGCTGGAAACAATTTTTGAACTTAGACCTGCTCTGAAAAGAGGATTGGAACAGATGACCTCAAGAGGTCTTTTCTAACATTAGTTATTCTGTGACTTTATAAATCAGTGACTCTATGACATACTTATAAGTCCTTTATAACGTCAGCAAAGCAGTGCATAATTTTTAGATCACCAAAGAGACTAGACAATTCAGAACAGCATAACACAAAACAAGAGTGCCAAACACTGACCATAATTCAAGGTGCTTATCTAGAGAACTACTATGTGTTGACTGACATTAGACAGCATTGTGAATCAGGAAAATAAACAAATTAATGCATCTTTACTTATCAAAATTTATTTTAAAAAATATGTAGGGATGAAATAACAGGAAAAAAAGTCTTGCCATGGATATTGGTGATTTCTTCAAAAAATCTTGGACAGGGAAGTCTAACCACTTCCCCAACGGTGGCTCTGGGCCAGCAGGTTAGACCATCCCAGTCTCTGGCACATCCTGAAAAAAAAGTATATCTAAATAAACACAAAAAGAGTATCACACAACTGATTTTCCATAATGAGATTGTCTGTGGCTTTCTCACTAATTCATACATATGAAGAAGAGTCACAACAACACATGCAGCTCTGCAAATGAAGGATTTTGTCTTTTTTTCCTATTCTCCTTGAATGCATCATCCCTCGCACATGCACTCGGCATTCCAGCCAGAACTTCCCCTGCCTTATCTCATGAGAGAATGCACCTGAAATTCAAGCAGACACAATCCGAAAGTCAAATCATCCAGAGATCTTTCTGTTGTCACAATGAAAGTCACCAAAATCAAAATATTGAATAAATTGTAGTACCTGAGATTTCTCATTACTGGTTTCAGAGCCTAACTGCAAAACATCAGACTTAAACATTCATCCTTAGTCTTTTGATTCCATGCTTAAAGTCTACCAATTTTGTATGACTTGAAGGAAATAACCTAAGGGTTGAAGTCCAGGTCTTTGGCAATCGATGGGATTTTTACAATGAACTAGAACAGGGATTTGATTCATCCCAAACTAGAAGAACATCTCACAGCATCATCACGTGTAGGTCTGACTGGTTGGCATTCACGAGATCCCCTAAATCAGAGGTTGCTAGCTGATGACGCAGGACATGCTACTAGCTATGAGTCTAATAACAAGGGTTTTCAGAAGTTAGAGTTAATCACAGCTTCGTCACAGATGCATCACGCTGAAACTCAAGCTGTGGTCACGCAGTGTCTGTGGGCAAGTAGGTGTGGGTGCAGCACAGAGAAATTATGGCATGTAAAGGTGCCTGAACCAATAAAAAACGCACTGTGCTGCAACTGAAAGTAATCTCTAGGTAGTCGTACAGTGGGTATAAAGCAGTGCATGACTTTCATTTGGGAGGTGTTATTTTCTTTCATTGCTTCTTTTCTCTTGCCTCTGTGACTAATGACAAGGCAAATCTAAAATTGTCAAAAGCTGAAATGTGGAAGCAATATTACTTGTCTGTAGCTAAGTAAAGTTACTCTAAGGCTTCTGAAAGGGTATTCCTGAGAATATCCCACAGCATTATCCTCACTTCACCCTTGGGAGGATGAAATTCCTGGTATCCCCAATTTGCCAGATAGGAAAATAGAAGCCCTGATTCATTATCTCTAATTTTAATTGTCCAAAACACACAAGCTAATCTTAGCTATAGTCCTTCTGTAATCAGTAGAAAGAGACAGGGACTTCCAGTACATGATTCATCTTGTATATTGGTTGCTCCTTTCTGAGGACAGGATGAATCACTCACTGCAAATACTTCGGTCTCTCTGATGATTATGTCCTAAACTAGGCTAAAAATTTTCAAATTAATAAATTCAGGTAATAGGAGTCTCACTTAGACATGCAGCGGCCCACACGCTCAGACACAGATTTGAAGGGTCTCTCTTAGAGAGAGTATAGTACCTTTGAGGAGCGTGATCTAAAAATCTACAGTATTCAGCATTATGGGGTTAAAAACGAGAATCAAGTGATTTTATGTAGGAGTGGAACCTGTGTGTTTTAAGATCTGGTTTCATTCTCAATTCCTTCTGCAATTCATATCAAAGAAACAGATGAGTGCAGAGGCAGAAAGAACATTTTACACACCGAGGTTTTCAAGAGACTAGTGATTGTCCAAGTCACCTGAGACTCCATAAAGAGAACTGCAGTAGGAGTTGTATGAAGTAATGTTGACATCATAGATATTTAAGTCTTTTTCAGTAACCCGGGGCTCTTTTTATTTTTAAGACAATGGAGAAAAATAAGCATTTTTAGAGCTTGATTCAGCTGACCTATTTTATACATCTACTTCAAGATGAGAGGAATTACACCCTGGACTCTGCTGATGACACTCATTAGACACTGCTCTGAACAACAAAAATAATGTGGAACTGCTTTAGATTAAAAAGTCTGGAACACAAACTAATTCCAGTACAGATTATCTGTGACTACTGAAGTAACTCTGTACAAAATGTGATCCTTCAGTTTTCCTCGCTCAGTTCCTGAAAACTAAAATACAAGCTAGGACCTTCTGCCAATCTTAGTCTAGCTTTAAAACATCTCATATAAAATATTGGGGATGAGCTGTTTTTCAAATCTGATGTTTCAATTTTAACATCTTGAGAAAGGCTGTAAATACCAGAACAGATTTTCATTAAAGTCTTTCCATCTTTAGAGAACAAAAGGTGGAAAGGAGAGCTTTGAGAAAATCAGAGTTGACAAGGTTGAAGAGTTTTAAATAGTTTAACAGGTCTTTGGGGGATTTTTATTTCTTTGAGTAGCCTTTGCTACAAATAGGATTTATAAATCATGTCATTATTTTTCTGGTAAAGAGAAAAGTACTTAGAATGTTATACTGTAATACATGTAATAAATAATTATCAAATATGCCTGATTTTTGCAGAAACTTTTTAGGTGGATTACTGGACGTTCCAAGTGTAAAATGTGTCCAGGAGGTATTCTGGACTTGATTAAAAAGGGATGAAAATACTACTAAAATAGAATAGGAAAGTACAAGAAGGATATCAGATATTAAAGTGATTGGAGAGGCTGTAGAAAAATAAATAATTAGTTAAAGGAAGTATCACGGGGGGTTAGTCTCTCACTTTCCACAGGCTGCTAAAGGAAGCCTCCCAGGTGGTTGCAATATTTCTATTCATACTAAGTGTATGAGGCATTTTTATCTCATAACTCTTCTGCAGAAAATGAGCATGTAACTGAAGGTGGATTTAAACTTATCTAAGCAAAGCTGGTCAGAAAAAAATGTAATGCAACTCAACTTTTGAAAGAGCTTGAACATTTCAAAATTTCACTTTGAATCAATTCAAAATATGTCTCTGCAATGCCAAGACCCCAGCAAAGAGAACCCCATATGCAGCATTAAAAAAAAATAAAAAATTACAGGCTGTCTGAAATGGTCATTTTAATTTTCAAAATTTATATTTGAGCATGTAATGGATTTCAAAACACCACCAGAATAAATCTTTTCAAAGAAACAAAGAACCTCCAAAAATGTAGAAACAGAATTTTTTGAAGAAGCTGAGATTGTAATTTTTTTTCTTTCATGTCTTTTTCAAATAACACTTTCACCAGTTTGGAATGATTCCCAACATGATGTAATTTCAGCATGTTTTTCAACCTTCTGTTGAAGTTTCTCTAGAGTTTTGGATGTAAGTAAAGAACACACCAAACATTTTGGGATGTAAGACATTCCAAGTAGAGTTTTTCTGCCCTAACTGAGCACCCAAACTTATCAGGATTTGATCTAATCATCTTAATCTCAGTCTGTAGTTAGTAAACAGAAATACTACTCTAGAGAATGATTCATTTCATTCTAAAGTAAACATCTAAACCAGGGGCAATGAAACATGTTTAAGGGACACTCATCTTCCTCCGCTTACTTGGAAGGAATCTAAGAACAGAAGTCCTGACTTAGACTTGTAGCTTTCAAAAATATCTAAAATGAGACGAGGTGAACTCCCAGGCTATATTCAAACTATTAAGAAGCCAAATAAAATAGGAAACAAATCTTGACTCAGTAGAACAAATGCCCCTGAAATAATATACAAGCGATATTCACATCAGAGCTGGAAATTCAGTGCTATTACCTTTAGGATCAGGTGAAAGAGATTCATTCTTTTCTAAGCAGAGAGCCTCCTCTTTCACCACCTGCTGGAATATCTTGCATTCTGGATGGATTCCCACAACCTCATTGAGAGAAGAAAACAACAAAGCAAGAAATTATCATAACAAGAAGAGCCAGGTTTCTTGCAATTTTGCACCTCCTGGGTGATATTTTGAAGTCTAAGAATGTGAAAACTCCACCTGAAAATTTTTCTGCAAATAGGACTTGTACATGGCAGGAGAAGGCTGTGATGTACATTTATGAACTCATATATGGGTCTGGATATGCATACTCATATGGATTCTTCAGTGTATCATAATAGTCAAGTTCATGTAGCACTTCTTCTCCAATCCAGACACATATACCACCTCTCATTTACACCTACCTTCTTCACAAAACTTATGCATTTCACAGCCTTTGGATCTCCCCCTTTTTAATAAAACTGGATGAATCCATCAGCTATGCAGATAACCATACTGAGCTGCCCAAACATACATGTGGTCTGACCATATATCATTATTTCTTCCTAGTAAAACAAAAAAACATAAATAAATTTATTTAAGTATACATGTTGGGTTTTTTACCATGTTTATGTAACTAAATTAAACCGGGAATCAACAGAGTGAACAGGGTCTAGAAAGCAACCAAACTGTACCCAAACAAGGAAATACTGCATCAAAGCCTCCTTTGGGATATGGATCCTCAAGACACAAGAGTCTTACATGGAGTAGAGCAGAGGGTTTGTTCCTTTGCAAGCTGTGCTATTCAAGGCGAAGCCAGGGGCTCAGGGGGTAGTGATTTTAACTGAAATGATGGATTGGAAACTTTCTGAAACACTTCTGAGTAGGACTGTAGACCACTCTAAATCTCTAATGACTTTGAAAACACCGTACAGATGAAAATATCACTTCTATATTGCCTTTTCAGTCTCAGGAAGTTGATTTATTGGCCCTCAGGATATTTTCGGTGTGCAGTGCAACCAGGACTTCTTTTAACTTCCACAGAAACTTTACTGGAAGTCATGCAGACTATTTCAGCATAGCAATAATATCTACCATGGGGGATGGGGGGGGNAAACCTTTACAAATTCTGCCTACATTTGGGTTTTAAAGTAGCATAGACAGACTGCTTTTAATTACGAGGCCCTGGAGATGGTTCATACATCCTAATATTAGAATAGAAAGAGGATTAAGGACACTGTTTGAAAAGAAAATTAAGACATGGCTTTTTACATGTATTATATTCCTCCACTGGGTAATTCCAAATACGTTTTACAAATCAGCATGAGTGACTTTTAAAATAGAACATTTAGCTGTTCAGCTATAGTAGCACAATTCTGAAATGAAATTTTTCAGATATTAATAGGATCTCTGCTCATTGCTTTATATTTTAACATACATTTCACTTTGCATTCAGCCTATATAACAAACGATTTCTTTGAGCAATAGGAAGAAAAAGATTGCTACATAAATCTCTCACTGTTCCAGTTGATAAAGGTGGATTCAGCTAGACAGGAAAGAAGTAATCTATCTACTTCCTGCAATTTCTGGACTCTTGTTACTTCTGAGAAACTTTGTATTTGGAATATTCTTAGGCTTGATGTTTAAAAGTTATAACAACTTGATGTGACGTTATACAACTTATCATTTATGTGAAAGCCCTCTGGTAAAGGGCTTGAAAGCAAAGACCAGTCATAACCAAAAATGAAATCAGACCGTGAAAGGAGATTCAAAATGCCTTTGAGAAACAAGCACTTGGGAGAGATGGGTTAACTTAACTCCCTTCTCATGCCAGAGGTTCTAGCAGTGGTTGAAACAGACACACCATTAGCTATGAAAAGTTTCAGAGGAGGAAGGGCTATCTTTCTCCAAAAGTCAGTTTAAGGAACAAATAGCGCTGGTTCAGGCAGAACATAAATGAGAGGCTAAGCAGCTGATCTCTCCCAAATAAGACATCAGACATTGAATATGTGTGCCAGACTAGCTGTTGCTTGAAGTAGGCTGCATCTCCTTTTTTCTCTCCTTTGGTAAATCTACACGTCTTGAACCATACCCTCACAGTCATCATAATCCAGCAGAGCTGTACTGAAATCAGTGGGGTGCTATTCATTTACAGCATCTGGGGAAGCCCATGCACTGCCCACAAGGAAGTTAACACTGCATTGATTTGACACATGACAGAGAAATTACTCCAACGGATCACACCCCTATTCCACGTAGTCCAGCCTCCTACCTCTGAAAACACTGCTGAATCACCAGAGAACATGGTTTTATTATTTCCTCTAGAAATTCTGACCAACTGCTGCTGATACTCACCAATGGTAAAGTTGTAGTCAATCCCACTACCACTGGTAGGTGAGAAATTAAGAGTCATGCTCACATTTTGTTTGCTTCTGGGTTACTAGATTTGGGTTGGGGGTAGCTATAGCCTCTAGAGTCCAGAGTTTTTGTTACAAGCTAGTGCATTGGTTAAATATTACTGGCGCTTCACTGTTGGAAAATCCACATCAAGTGCAATTGCAGATGTAACCTACAGACTATCCCATAAGGAGGAAAAATGAGGCTGATGTTAACTTCCAATCATGTAGCCTTATAGGAAGTAATCCCACTGCCAAAAAAATAAAAAAAAATAAAAAAAAATAAAAAAAAAATTACAGGTATACAAGAAATTGAGAACAGTGCTGATGCTTCAATTTGGTGGTTTTCCTCAGGCTTAAAGAATAGGAAAGACATTAAAGCATTTTACAGTTAAAGAAAAACCTTCTGGGCAGAACATTACTTGTGATTTGTTGGTTATGGCTTACTTATTTTTTGTTATTAATCTCACAATGCCTTGAGAAAAAAGTGCATGTTGTTGCTCTGATCTGCCTATGGTGGTTAGGCGATGGGGTTTTCTAGAAAACATGGGCTCTGCTTTTGTTGCAGGGACATAGTGTTGCAGGGACATAGTGTTGCAAATTGGGAGGCATCTACTATAATGACTGAGCTCTTCTAGGGAAAGAGTAGCTCCCATTCACCTTAGAAAAGAGTAATTTAGGAACCAAGACGAAGCAGAGATTTCTGAGCAGGGATGGCCAATCTGGCAAAGTCTTCCCAGCCTCAGTAATAAGCGTAAGAGGGTCATTTAAAATGCTGTTACTTGGATTAACTTTTTCTAGTAGCAGGGCAGTAACCTGGCATGAAGCTTACTGAAAATTACAGTGAGGTGCCTTCACTCCAAGGCTTATACAGAAAACTTTGAGTTTCTTGCAGACATAACTTAAGGACTGGAGCTGTGTATTGCTGAGCATCATAACATGTAGAGCTTTCTCCTAGTTTGAATATCAGTGACCAGCCAAAATTCACAACTCTAAGTCCTAATTGCTGAAACAGTCCTGCCTGGAACAAAGCAATCACATAGTGAATGTTTAAAAGTCAAGCTCATGGCACTCTGGGCAGCGCTTTGCTCATGTTGGACAACATCAAACTTAACAAGCACTGGGAAGAGAGTTTCTTTCCTTGCATTCTCATGCCATACTTAACACAATTTAGTTAAAAGCAATCTTTCCTGAGAACCCATCCAAAGATGGTGCCCCTAGGTTCTTGTGGTGGTAGAAAAACTGTAATTTAGATTTCACATGAAAGACACATCTTCACTCATTAAGAAGTCCATTAGCACACTTGGGAAAAAGTAGGGATATTTTCTAGGCTCTCTGAAAACAAGGGAAGTACTTCAAAGCTGGGCATCAAATGTATTAGTCACTTTAGAAAAGGCGTTTCAATGGGATCAAAGAGACAGAAGTAAATTGACAACACTTAGACTTTTTGAAAATTAATCAAAAATAAAGAAGTCACTGAATTTATTGGTAAGCTGGGAAGGTTTCAAGAACTTGAAGGGTCTTTCCAGTCACACAGTTCAGCTTCCAGTGTTGTGCAATCCTAAAACCTCACAAATAGGTTTTGCGTCAAGTGCATAAATCATTTACTAAGAACATTAATCACTGTTCTTTGTACCTCTGTCTCTACAGCTTGCATTCGTGTCTCAGATCTCATCTCAGATCTGCTCTGAAATCATCTCTGTACTCCCTGTTCTCTCTGCTTGTGCCTCTCCTGTTCAGTTTTTCTGATAAGACTCTGATGCCTGACTATTTTAGCTCTCCCTTCCACAAAACCAGAGTTGTCTGCCATTCATACCACACGCTGACTCGCAGCTTGGAGGATTAAAGCTCCTCTGGCATTTTTGGATCCAGAAAGGCACAGCACACATTCAAAACTAAAACATCCCCTGCTCATTTTCAACTATGGAATGAAGTGTTCCATCAATCCTGAAAGTTGGTCAATGATGTCAAAGACACAGTGCAGAGAACTACGATATGCTCTGAAAAGGCATACCTTTCTTTCAACTGAAATTTGGATGAACAGGAAAGGCTTATAGGGTGGAAGGAGGCTCATGAGTAGTGTTGAAAAACTGAAGACGACAAAGAAAACCTCAGCCTGTTTCATAACCATCTCAGTCTGGTGCATATCTCACATCAAAATCTTCCATAAAACCTGTCTCCTTCCATCTGCTTAATTCCTTTCTCAAAAAAAGCCAGTGCCGATTAGAAAGCTTTGAGACTGGGAAGCACAGGTCACTGAACTCAAGGCCTGTTTTCACATGTACTTTGAAGGAAACTGGAAGCAACCTTGAGCTCCACAAACTCTTGTCCGTTTCTTCCCAGCTACATTTCACAATCAGTAAAGACCTACCCATTCTTTGTGCCCTATAAGTAATTCTGGGATATTTATGGTATTTATGTTTACTTTCCATCAGAAAACTACAAGAAACCACCAAAAATAATCAAAGATTCCTTATGCAGCAAAAAAGTCCACCGTTTAAACGCACTTGGAAATACAGATGAGCATCCACTTTGTTTCCATTCCATCCAAGCCGTATTATCACTCTTGATTTTGTTTGACTGTAAAGCATGAAGTCTCCACCACAGTGACACGACTCCAGTCATCAGCAATGTATTTAGTTACCATAGGAAACCATGCCCTCAACTCACAAGCTCTGACACAGTCTTAATCCCAGAAGCTTTCAACCCCAAAGGTAAAGACCTGTTTCCAATCTGTCTCTTCAGCCAGATAAATAGATTATTCCAGGAGTCTTTTTCACTGAAAATGACTACCTAGAAGACATTTTCAGTGTTTGTTTTCTCTTTCTAACTCGATTACCTATGGAACAAGAGAAGCAGAGACACTGATTGCCTTACAGTCATTTAGAGAAATATCTTGTCGAGATTGTTTTTAAGACATTGGAGTAACGCTTGAATGCTCCTCTGTGTATTGGATTGCATTTATCTGACTGTATTTAACTGCACAGCCTTATACAGAAGAGTACTTGCTATACATACATATATTGACATACATGCATATGTATTTGCTCATAGGTATTCTGCACGTGATGATACAAACATGCCAATTCATTTTGTTTCTAAGCCCTATGCAATTAATATTATCTTGAGAAAAATTATTTTATTTGCTCTTCCCTAAATTTGGTAGAGCATTTAATTACTAGGAATCCTTAAAGAATAACAGAACGCTGATAACTGAGGATCCTTTTTTTTTTGTTACTGCAAATATTTCTCCAAATTAAAATGAATTTTCTCCCTTTCTGCATACATAGCCTGCTTGCCCAAAAGCGGGGGTCATGTCACCTAATCCCAAAGAACTGAAACCTAGATGTCAAAGTCCAACAGCGCCTTCCCTCAACTGAAGCCGTATCCATTGCTCTTGAAGTGTTTCCACTACTTCCCAGTAGTACTGAAGAAGGCAAAATGAGCAGCCTTAGAAAAGATTCCCAATTTTAGATAGGTAATTTTAGATGATTAATTTAAACTCCCCTATCAAGCCTCCCTTAATGATCAATGGAAGCAGACAAGCAGTTCCAGGAAAGGATTCCTCCTACCTCTCTCAGACACCTATTTGAGGACAGAGTGACTCACTGTACAGGAGCCCGTCTCCCTTCATTAACTCCCTCCCAGCTAACAAAATGCCTAAACAGACTGATTCTTCCATACCTCTAGTTCCCTGTGGAGGGGAATTTGAGGTCTGCAGGGACCTGGATCCCTAGAAGGAACACGTATGTCCCTCTAACAAAAATTAACCAATAGTAGCTATATCAGAAATTTAGGCACCCAGCCTCTCTTTTATTGGGAGCTCAGCATCTTGCCACGGATTTGGATTCATATATCTGTTACTACAAGAAGCATTGTGTTAAAGCAAATGTATGGCTCAACAATAAGCAATCTATGTTTCTATTCTCATTCTAGTCATTAGGTCAGACTGAACCCCTTCCCCAGAAATGTGAAAAGCTGTTCTGTGTTTGAAGAAGAAAGCCATTTAGCTCAGCAGGAAGGACAGCAAATGCAGAGTCTTTTCTGTTCCCCATCCTCTACTTCCTGAGACACTGAATTCTTGAAGACAGGAGAAGTCATTTTTATGCATTTCAGCACCCACTGCTCTCTGTTCCTTGTCACTTACAAGCAAATGGTAATTTTTAATGTCAACGACTCTGTTCTGCAAGGCACAAAGTATATCCTGCAACATACAGCTCCCTATGGAGCTGGTAGGAGGTAAAAGTACCCAGTTTCACAGAGGAAGTTTTCAGGATTACCCTTCTGGTTTATTTTCATATCTGAGTAATGAATTATTTGCAGACTCCACACTAGAATTATTTCTCTGCTCTGGCATGATCCTTTGAAATACGAAAGGACTAGCCTTCCCTGACTGTCTAACTTAGGATGCAAAGCTTCCCATGAGACCCAGTTTGAGACATGAAAACCACTAATATTTAGAGCACTGCCTCTTACCAGACATGCAGTTGGAGTTCATAGAGGAGCAATAGTTTGAGACCAAAAGCTGCACAGAGATTGCAGCTGGTAGAATTTCTTTCATTATGGGCACTGTCTGCTGCAATATGCTAAAACGTTTAAATAATACGTGGCAGCCCACAGATGTGCATGATACATCTCTTCAGGCTAGCTCCACACTGCTGACAGCTGCAAGGATAAGTTGTGCCTCTATTGCGTGTAGAAAGGTTAGTCCAGATGCCAAAGTCACTTTACAAAATGTAACACTTTAGGGTGACTGGTTTTCCCTGGAAAAAGGGTATTACACATGATCATAGAATGGTTAAAGTTGGAAGGGACCTTAAAGATCATCCAGTTCCAACTCCCCTGCCATGGTCAGGGACACCTCTCACCAGAGCAGGTTACTCCAAGCCCCATCCAGCCTGGCCTTGAACATTTCCAGGGATGGGGCATCCACAACTTCTCTGGGCAACCTGTTCCAGTGCCTCACCACCTTCACAGCAAAGAATTTCTTCCTAATATCTCATCTGAATCTCTCCTTTTCCAATTTAAAACCATTACCCCTTGCCCTGTCACTCCACTTCCTGAGAAAGAGTCCCTCTCCGTCTCTTCTGGAGCACCCTTCAGATCCTGGAAGGCTGCTAGAAGGTCTCCCTGGAGCCTTCTTTTCATGATGATGTATAGTTATCATCATATATGATGATATCATCATCGTGTATAGTTATCATCATAAGTGATGATAACTATACATTACAAGATTTACATAGCAAGGACTTACATTCTTTCACTTGTGCATAAATCTGTGTCAATAACAGAGGAAAAATACAAGTTCCAGTGGTGTGAGGTGCAGGAGTGAAAATTTACATCCCAGCTGTCACCTTTTAGAAGTGGAGGGTCAAGGACAAGCAGTCTGTGGCCACCTAGGCTTTCGCTATCACCCCTGGAAGAAAACAGGCCCTAGAGGAACAGTCACCCCATCTGTCTTCCTCAGGACGAGTTGCCTGCTGGGAAGGTGACTGTCTCTCCCCTGACTGCAGCGAGAGCCTGGATCCCAGCCTACACAGTAATTTTAACTGTGAAATGGCTAAAATTAATTAATGAATCCCTGGGAATCACACCTGTAGGAAGGTTTCCAAACACTTCTCTGAGTCTGAAGATTGAGGGGAAAGAGGGGATATGACTATACTTGTACTTACACCAGCTTTCGCAAACCAACCCAGGCTATGCCAGCAGTAGAGCATGAGGCTTAGGGAGGGATAGTCGTGCTTGAATCATGTCTCTGCCTCATACATCTTCCCTGACGTTTAATACTACAATCTCACCCACTGCCTCCAGTGCAGAGCAGATCAGACAGTTCATGGTCCTGCTTGGTGATATTATAAGCAGATGCTTTCAGTATTAAAAACATCAGTGCCCTCTCAAAGACGTAAATGTCCCATCAGGAGAACTATACCTTTTTAGTTACCCTCCTTCTTCAGCAAAGTTGCCTTTCTCGGGGCAACTGGGACTGCAAGCTATTCCTTTCTGTCTCTCTAAACCCATGCTACGGCTATTCTGATTTAGAGATGCTTTTCTGTCCTTTGGAAACTGCAATTCTAATTAATGGAAATGAAGAGATGTTTTATTAATAACATCTTTTGGCTGGAAAATTTTAAAGAAAAGAGCTGGGTCAAACCTCCAACTCAGAATTTTTTTTTCTTCTTTTTCTTTTCTCCCCTCCTACATCCCCATCCCCCTTTTTTTTTTAATCTTCTCCTAATTTTTTCTTTCTTCCTACCTGTTCCCTGCTCTGAGAAAAGTTCCCCTGCTTCTGCGGACATCCCACACACACCCACACCCGGATCCTGCCGGGCAGCTGAGGGACCATCCAGCTGTGGCCAACAGCATCAGGAGCCAGATGTGCTGCTCCCCATCTCACCCCTTCCTCTCCTCTCCCCCTTCCCAGCCCCAAAAAGGGACCATCCCCGGGCACTCACCAGCGGGAAGAGCAGCCAGCACAAACTTAGCATCCTCTGCAGCAGCTGCAGGGTCCTCCCCTCTCCTTCTGCTTGTTGTGAAGCTGCCAAAAAGCCGAGGTTCTGCCCGCCCCTACCTGCCCAAGACCCGCCCCGGAGAGTCTTGCACCTCCCTCCCCGGCCACCCGGGGCCATCCTCGGGGAGCCCAGCACCTTTTCGTGCCGCAGGACTAGGCTTGATGCGAAGGATGCAAAGGGAAGGGACATCCTCCAGTATCCTCCTGGGATTTTGAACTCACCTTTGTGAGCCCGTCCTCTGGTCATCCAGCTAATTTAAGGAAGGGAGCTGGTGAACCGACTGTTTTTTTCAGGTGTGTTTGGAAGCAGATGTTCTCTGTGCAAGAAAAGATGCTGGATAACCCCCTCCTTCTGCTAACAGGCCCGTGCTTGTGACTGGTGGCGGCAGGTTTTAAAAAGATCTGGGTTTTGGATAGGTCTGGCAGCATAATATTCCCTGGGAACTCTTAGACAAGGAGTTTCTGGGTTTTGGCATCCCCCTCCTGATGAAAAATTCTGAGCAGAGGATTTCCTTTGCAAGCTGCATAAAGTCTTTCTGGCCCTTGTGTTACAAAGGTTCCTCAAAAGTAGCTGTATTTCTTGGTGCAACAGGTAAAAGTTAAAGTCCTTTTTGCCTACAGCTTGGATTTTGCAGGGGGTGAGGGGAGAAAAAAGGCCAAAAAATGATAGTAATTTTTTTAAATGTCAGCATTCTTAGGATCTAAGCACCAGTTCTGTTTTTTGCCACTGTGAATATTGCACCAAGGAATTGTGAACATGACAAAAACATGTTTTAATTTAAGGACTATTTCATATCCTGTTTATCATTCACCCTGTGTTGGCTTAAGCAGTCAGAGGAGATCCAGAGATTATCTAACTTACTCCAAAGTAGGCATTTAATGCCTTTTGAGGAACAAACTCAAGCACATGAAATCACAGAGCAAGAGAATAACTTAGGTCAGAAGGGGCATATGAAGGTCTGGGCCCAACCACCTTCCCTCCCTCAAAGTAGGTCAAATTTCAAAGGCAGGTCATGTTGCTCATGGATTTGGTTGCTGTGCTTAAAAAAAACCCAACTACTTTCAAGAATCACAATGTAAATAAAAAGATACAATTAAATTGATATCAGCATGACATTCCAGTCCACAATATTTCAACTAGATTCCATTATTTAAGGCCTCTCAGATCACTTTGATGAATTTTTTTAAGCCATCATAACCAGTCTTGGAGCAAAACTGTAGGTTTTCGGTAATTTCTTGACAGGGGTGTTAATAAGTGGTCCATAGGAGAAGGAATTGTTTCTTCAAGCAGATGTGGTCTCTCAGCGCCTCCTTCCTCATGTATTTTCTCTCCTCCATCTGCTTTTCCTACCTGATCTCCACCTGATCTAAAAATCAGGCCACGTTGCAATTCTTGAAGTTTAAATTAATTAGCTGGAAAACTCCTCTTATAAAAGTTTTTGTCCGTGCTAATGAAAACAACAAATCCTGCGCAACATCTCACTGCTGTAAAGTTCTAAAGCTCACCTACACTAAAGTTTGAGTACTGTAGTCTACTTACAGCCCTTCATTACTTTAAACAGATCCTTTTGTAGGAAAAAACCCAACACTTATTTAAGCTAAAAACTGATTTCTCTTTGTCATATCCATTTACTTTATTCATTCTTCTCTTCAGTATTTCTCTGTATGCACCCAAAGAAGATCCAGTAATGAAATAATACAGCAAAGTAACCATACTTCTCATGATCTCTTGTATGCCCCAATGAATTTTGCTACTTTTCTATCACCAAATAGTTCCTTGCCTGATAAGCTGGCTACGGCTAAACTTTTTTCTTCCTTTTTTTTTTCTTTTTTTTTCTTTCTTCTTTTTTTTTACTTATACAATTATAGGATGACT
Source organism: Thinocorus orbignyianus (assembly GCA_013400375.1). NCBI lineage: Eukaryota > Metazoa > Chordata > Aves > Ciconiiformes > Thinocoridae > Thinocorus > Thinocorus orbignyianus. The sequence goes on from VXBW01006790.1 coordinate 1,150,233, forward strand.
AATATAAAGACTCGCTTGGTTTTTCCTACTGCTTTACAACACCAGCCTGGGCTCAGAATATAGCTCTGATGTGCATAAAAATATCCTCCTGTTAGCCTCAACAAGCAATCTAGCCATTGTGATGGTATGAAATTTAATCAATGAAGCAATAGACCCGAGATTCTTTCTAATCCCCATCACGGATATTCAGCTTTGTAGAAGTTGAAGAATGGTTTTTGATACCACCCACTACCCGAATAAGGCTTTTCCACAACAAAAAATATTTCTGAAATACAATTCGGTTTCCTCTGTGTGTAATATACAAACACCTCCTTAGAAAACAGAAGTAGAGTGCACCAGCAACACATTGCAATATGAGACATGAGCCAGGAAATTAAGGTGAATCTATTGACATTTCTAAACAATCTTGTGATAGATTTCTCTAAAGATGCAAACAGAAAGCCCTGGGAGTACGGGAAGAGGGGTCAGTTACTGAAAGCTGATAGTGCAGTGGTTTGATAGACCATGACATTACTGAGAGACATATTGCAACTACAATTAAAAGCCAAAATGCCACTGTATTTAAAAACTGAAGGTATATAAAAAGCATGGAAGCTTTATTCCTGAGTGTGATGTTTGAGAGAGTAGAGGAAAAGAAGGAAGATTTTAAAATAAATAAATAAATAAATGAAGGAATGGATTGATTTTGAGACACTAAAGAGATAAGGTACTAAATATCAGAAAACAAGTACTCAGAGCAGCATGAGGACACTTTATCTAATTAACTTTCTTTGTATACACTAGTTGTGTTATGTACTTAATATTTTACTAGGGTAAAATTGACTTCAGCTGTGTCCTGGGGCTCTGACTCCATATGTACCCATACTCTGCTACTGTTACCTGACCTGACTCCAGGGACACCACAGAAAAACAGGCAGGGATGCAAACCACTTCTGTCACGCAGTCATGGACATTTGGCTCATGTGGATTCTGTCCCATGTGTCTTAATCTGTAAACTTAATTTTCCTCAAGAATCTAAGGCGCTTTCTGAATTTGAAAAATATATTCTATCTATACTTATCTACCACAAACATACTATTTATATTCTATTAAAAAGAAACTGGTTTAATCTTTTCAGTATTTCTACTTAAAAAAAAAAATAAAAAAAAATTAAAAATCCATCAGTGATCCCCAATCTATTCCTATTGTATTTTATTTGTGGAATAAGAAAGTAATTTTTTCAAACTTAAGGGAAGTTACTGTTCCCAGTGACACACAATGCAGTCTTCATTCCTATTAATAGTCTCTAAAGAGTTGACAAACCAGCTGTTCCTGTCCTCAGAAATAGTTTTATGCATTATATTATTCATTTGTTTTCTTGCTTTCCTCTGGCTGTTTCAACTCAGATTCCTTTCTATTTGTTTTTCAAGACGACCAGCTCAACACTAATTTTTATTCACTAAAAATGTGGTGTTAAAACTGAGCTTTTTTCCCTCATAAGGGCCAAGAAAAGATTCACATTTCTCCTAGGTATAGAAGATAGATAAACACGAGTAGCCTATTTTTAACAACATAAAAGTTCAGTTATTAGTATATATTTGTCTCTGCTGCTTTTATATTTAATAAAGAGGAAGGCATCTTTTGTCCAGACATTTTGATTATGCTAATTTCTTCAGTGAGTGTAGAGGGGGCTCAAACCTCTAGCTCGTCTCACACCCCTGTAGTAGTATTTGTCTCATTTAATTTCAGGCATTAAGAATGTAAACGTGAACTGATTATTCCAGGTTCTTTTCACAGTCGCAGACACTGTTGAGTGCAATTTACCTGACGTAATTTAGATGTCTACAGAGGACAAGATAATCAATTCCTCGGGGCTCTCTCCACCGTCTCTAAAAGATGGATAGGATGATCGCTTGGATGGAGATGTTTACTTTCAGAGTGAAATTCCCCACACTGGTCTGGATACGTAATGTAGGCATCTATCTGGATGCATAAGTTGGAAAAGCGAGCTCCCGCTGTGGTTAATAGCCAGTCTAAACTAATTAGCTAGGCCTCTTTTACCACTATGGGAACGACATAGAAACTCGTTGTACTATATCGTGGTGGGAGGTACTGAGTCTATCTCTTTTAAGTGACTTCAAAGGGACATGGGGGATGGAGTTCGTTACAGACACTGAGAAATTTAGATATCAACATGTAAGTGTAAAGATGTAGACCGGATGTTTATACTTCCATTGGGCATTAATAATCATTTTATCACAGAATCACAGACTTCTCATTTAACACAGCACCTTCATTTAGTCCATTGAATTGTTCTTTAGACTCCATTTATTATACTGGCTAAGATCACATATAACTTTACAAACTTCAAGGCTCACTTCAGTCACCCCATAATAGGTGACCAGTGCTAACTGAGATGCTTTAGTATATTTAACACCCACAGGAGGTTGGCAAATATGAAACACAGGCACCAAAGGCACGGCATGTAGAAGTCACCTGGATAAATGGAACTAAATTCCATTGCGTGGGCAAATGAATCAAGCCCATGATCTTCATGGTCACAGGGCAGCGTAAAGAAAAGCTAAGAGCATGACTAGCTAAAAACTGATTACCTTGTGATTAGCTAAGAATTATATACAGAACAAGATTTCAGAATGTCAACACATTGGATTTCACTTTTTTTTTCAACGACCAGTTATTAGAAAAATAATGCAAAATATCTAAATAGCAATAAATAAAAAGACACAACTAATTTATATTGTCACCATTCTTAGATGATAAATTCATCACTGATCCTAGAAAGTAGGAGGTTTTTCCTGCCCTGTTTAAGTTTTTTGTTCTGTAGATATGTACAGCTGAGCTTCTCGTGCCATAGTTCTGTTTGTAATGAAAGAAGAAAAGTAGATGTGTTTCAGTGTCCCTTTTTTCTCTGATTTCTTCTTATATTTTTATTTTAACAGTAGATCAATTGGATCCTGTTTGCCATTGGCTATACTGATTAAATGAATCCAATACGTAAATCCTTTATGTGATCTACTCCCTGGAGACTCATTATCCTGAGTGCTGGCATTTTGGAAAAGGAGAACTGAAGAAAAATAAAATCATAACAGGAAACAAAAGCTTTCCCATGAGCAAAACTTTCTGTGCTCAAGACCAAGCACTGCGAGCTATGCGTAGGGGGAAATTAGTTGACTCAATTTCTGGGAGTGCAAAACACTGTCACTAAAGATTTCTGAGTCACAACCCTCAAATGGGACAGAATCAAGTCTTATAGGGATGAAACTTTCTCATAGGTCTTCCGGTTAAAGTTGTAGTCACTGGAGCATTGATACTTGTCCTAAAATATGACTACCTCAGGAAAGCAGGAAGGCCATCAATCTTTAGGATTAAATAGAGAATTCTTTTAGGGTCTATGTGAAACGTAACACCAATCTACCTCCTTCAACGTACACACTTGACCTATGCAAGGAGAACTGCAGAATGTCTCCATTTACATTAATCACGGATGAAAGCCTTGTATTAGTTTCTTCTAAAGAGACTCAGTCCCCACGAACGCCAGTTAGGCTTCTGTTCTTGAGGAAGGCCACCTCTGTCCTTATTTGTGGATGCCTAGGGTGAGACAAAGTGGATGCTGAAAATTGTGTTCCCTAAATGCTACTCTGAGGAGCACATGTAAGTAACTGCACAATATCTAAGTTACCACACATCTCAGGCACAACAATCCCTTCAGACTGTTAGGAGCTGAAGTGTTCTCTGTTTCACAAATAGTATTCGACAGGCTAATAATGAGAAAGGATCAAATATAAAATACATTTAAAACCCCACCATCAACTTTGGCTATGAAAACTACTCTAGGAAGACCTTTTCATCTCTTCTTCTTTATTCTGACTTCCCTCCCTGCCTTTCTTTCTCTTTCCTTTTCTAGTATAAAAAAAAAAAAAATAAANCAAAGGGCTTTCAGATAACTGCTTTTCAATTTGATGAAAACCATATTTCAAATAACATATCTAACTAAAATCACAGTCCAAACTAATAATCAATGGACATGTCCGTCTGTTAGCAGCAGAACATCTCTTCATGAAAAATCAATGACTAAAATAAAATTGAATTTTTTTTTTTTTAGAGCTAGACTTTTATTTCATGTTAAAACAAGTGTGATGGCACCAGATAATTGTCACCTTACTCTGTGATACAGAAGTACAGGAGGAAAAAATCCATGAACCTCCCTCTGAAGTAGACCAATGAAACAACAAAGAGTTTTTATCCTGCAAAATGTGTGAACTTGCAACAGTTTAACTAATCTACAGGAAAACTGTAAAAAATAGATTTGTCACTGTTGTGGCATTTACAAGGAAATTAAAAAGAAATGGTGATTTGTCTCAAAGTGAGAATGTTGTTTAAACTTTTAGCAAATCTGTAAGAAAAAAGACAATCTTGGGTCAAAGTTAAGGCTTTAGTCATTGCTTATGTGAGATTCTATTTTGAGCAACCAGCATTTCAGAAGAAGAGATTGTATATTTTATTGCTGTATCTATCTGCTACATAATTTTATCATTCCACCTTTAGCGGAGTAATTAACAATATGACATATTAAGGATAAGCGGATGCAATTTTGAGTGCTACTTGAAAATCCACGTTTTAAGAAAACAGTAGTAATGGAAGTGGAATGACACATGACCTAATTCTAGAACTCAAGGAACATCATTTGAATCCTGTCCAACAAGTCGATCATCACTTAGCTTAGCAATTCTAGGTGATCAAAAACTAATTACATTGTTTTTATTGTAAGTATGTGGGGAATATGCTGTTTTCTAGTTAAGTGTTTGTGTAGAGCTTGTCCATTGTTACTCTTATTTTTCTAGGCACCATTAAAAATAACAAAAATAAAACTGTGTGACGAAAGGCATCAAAACCATTTTCTTTCCATTAAAAAATTCATTTAATTCAACCATAAGGTGTTTTGGGGGTGGTTTTGGTTTTGGGTTGTTTTTTTTTTTGAGAGAGAAAACTGTACAATATTAAGTGTATTGCACAATTATATTCAGAGAATTAAGCTACTTCCTACAGCAGTAAATGAATAATGAGAGAAAATTCTTATTGTAGTTACCCACAAAAAACAACTGCATGAAAACCAAGTCAGCAATAGGATTGATCTATACCCAGGAACTTAGTAAGAGAAACCACATAAAAACTAACTCACCATTACGACTGATTTACACCCAGCAGAGCAGGAACAAGCAGCAGTGTAAGTGTGCCACAAAACATAGATAAAGGATAAATTTACCATTTGGAATTGTAAGGTTTTACCTTTTCAGGGATCCTCTTGTATGAACTAGCTTATTTATCCAACATTTCCTATCTTTTAAAGACAATTTTTATTGCCTCCTGCTTTCTCCAACAGCATTTCAAACCTATTAAAAGCCTTTGGACTCACAGTGGTCGGGCCAGAGAACATAAACCCATGAAGATCCTCCTAAACAGGAATAATTTCATCTATACTTATAGCGAGATTGCTGTGCTGAGCAGTTGATCATTTATATGTAATTTTCCAAACCCCTTTTCCTGCTACATATTTTCTTTAGAAACAGGTTTTAATTGTCCTAGAATAATAATTTTAATCACTAGTGAAGTGTTCTTGCGTACCTGACAAAGTAACTTTGACTTGAAGCTCCAGGCACATGGTGTCTTTACATCCTCTGATCACACTGATTTAGCTTCTGGTCTTAATTTCCTGATGCAGAAATTACACTGATTATTTCAATAATTAGGCTTCCCCCACCACCACCCTTGTCTGTAATATGCAATACTCACCTGAAGAGACCAGGAGAGAGATTATTTTCCTACCTTTTTTTTTTTTCTCCCAGGGAAAATAATAAAAACAACAAGTCCTTCAGAAAATCCTTATAAGAGCATTGGTGAAAAAATTCCTTAACTTTGCTCTAATCTGTAAAGAGAGACGAGGTCTACACACAGGCCAGCTAAAACATCAGATTATGAAGGTAATGAAAACCATGATTCAAAGAGCCAAAAAAATCTGCAATCACACGTCACCCATAACAAAAATCTACTCTCAGTGGCTGCTAATTGTCAATTTATAGGGCCAAATGGGTCAATAGGCATTCAAATGTGACCAGCTGACCCTAATACATTGTGTTTAAAGTGACTAATTTCTGTAACAAATAAGCATGCTATTGACCAGTTTGGTCCAGAGTATTGTTCAGAAGTTGCTGAGCTGCAGATTACTGGAAGTCAGCCAGGTATCCTTTGAGGAATCACCACATAGTTGTTGTCCTCTTCCACCTTTATTGAGTTTTCTTCTACAGCCACTGTCAGAGGAAAGAATGAGCTTTAATGCCTTTGTGCTAAACTATATCACTGTTTTTCATCTTTTTAAACTTTAAAAAATAAATAAATAAAAGGCAGAAAAAACTCCCAACATGCCAATGTATTTTCTCATTTTAAATATTCTGGGTCTGGAAGGTTGATTCTGCTATTTAAATAAAAGTTCTTCAAGCAATAGTATTATATTATAATGTTTGCTATTAAGAGGCCCTGAATTTTCTCTGAGATATTATTACGGAAATAATAAAGCAGCAGCACTCCTGTTTACACTCGCTACTAAATCTGCGACTCTCGATGCAAATATTAGCCAGCAAATCAAATGGAATAGAAGCAGAAAGCAGGCGAAGGTGAACGCACAAAGCAAAACAGGCTTTTCTGCATCGTTAGTTTATTCTTAGAATTGCTTTTCAGGCGAGCCTATGAATCCTGAAAAGATAGGTGATTATATCCTTGAGTACAGGCCTGGCCTAGGTACACATCTTCAGATCTTTTCTTGGAAACATCACCACCTTAATTCAGGTTGAAATCATCGGGTGATTAGTAGGTTATTTCTGCAGCCTCCTATTAGAAGGGATATAACTATCAGTTGCAAATACAATTCTCTTCCGAGAATGACGAAAACAGTTCCTGTGGCCTCTGTTAATTAATAGATGGCAATGAGCTTTGCATCAAGGACTTAAATGTTTCCTCCTAATGTGGGGTTTGTTGTTATTATTGTTTCTCCTCCTGACAGTGGAGGGCTTATTATAGTGGAAAAGCTACCGGGGTAGAATCACCATAATTAAAAAGACATTTCATGAAACACGAAGCAGCATCAGGAAGACTGTCCTCTTTTGTGTTGCTTAAATGTGACCTGAAGAGTCTCAGGGGCTGGTGGTATGTGCCTTAGAGTTGTTTGTGGTGGTGTACTAATGGCAAATTAAACAAAAAGAGATTGATACAGCAGAGGATTCAAGGATCTAGTGAGAAAAAGAAGGCAAACATAGCTGGCGACCTTTAAAGATGCTGGTAACTCATGAGATGCAGGTAACTCATGAAGATTCCCTGGATGCTTCTCAAGGTACTTTCTCCCCCATACAGGCAGGTGGGTTGGCATCACCTCTCGCTAAGAGCTTAGGGCTGGTTTTCACTCATCTGCCTGCACAGAGACAAAGGTTTTACCTCTGACTGGGAGCTGACACCTGAATGTCATACTAGAAGTGAGCTAGTATGGTGAGGAAGCAAAAGAATCTGTGAATTAGGGCACTGCTAACTGAGGTCTTGAAGTGGAGGGACAGGAATAATTGATTTTTTCAGTTTTCTGTTAATTCTTATAAATTGAAAAGGTGTTCAGGCTGACCTGATCTGTTTTTTCCCCTCAAGCATACCAGTGATCAAAAAAACCCACAACCAAACAAACCATCAAAACAGCTCAGAAACAGGGAGGAATAGTTTGCTTAGGTTTTATTAATGACTTGTTTAGGTTTTATTAATTTTTTTTATCTTTTAAGTAAAGTTAATGGAAAATCACATACCAATTGTGTGATAAAACCAACAGATTGTGAATGAGAAACCATACAAAAGTTCCTCTTTGGTATATTTATAACCTTAGTTTATTTTCTCTTATCTCAAAAGCTAGAACAAAAAAGTAGGGGCCAAATATTGCAAAGGGTTAGAATATAAATGCTACATATATGCGCAAAACTAAGACAAATCAAGCCCTTGGAAAGGTGTTTTGAGCTCAGAATGGTGCAAGAAAAGAAGGAGATGGTTTATTAGCATCCACTTGTTAACAGAAATCACATGGACTAATTTTAAAACTGATAAGCAAACATCTTTATTGTGGAACCCATTACAGAAATTTAGGTACACCAAGAAACATCTATGCAATGTGCAGTAATAAACTTGGTAAATGTTTGTACAAGGCCAACTTTTTAAAGATCTGCTGCTGCATAAATATTAAAGACAATCTCACGACAGAAGAAAAACGAACAGATAAAAATTAAGTCACAGATAAAAGAATCCTAGACAATGTTGTTTTGTTTTGTTGTGGTTTTTTCTGGAGCAGAACGAATCAACCTGATAACAGAAAATAATAATCAGGTGTTATTATTATCTGGGCTTTTGAGAGGGGTTGCAGATATGGAAATATGGAAAGTGCTCTTTCTCACTTTGCAACATGCTACATTTGCAATCAAACCAAAAAGGTGTTGTTTAGGAGTCACCTTATGGATTATGTCTTGCTTGTAACCGTACTGGTAACCGTACTGTAACGGTACTTCATTCTAATGCAGGAGCCAAAGCTGAATCTGAAGGCAGGGGATATTATTTGTTTTTTCACTGAATCCAGCAGAATGACACCAAAGGAAAGCAGTTTTTAATCTATATTAAGTATCCTTTCATCCTCACCCCAATTCCAAAACAGCCATAATCCAAGAACTGTGCTTTAAAATTAGCTTATAAATTTTCCAATGCCACGCAACATTTCTTTTCCCTTTTTTTTTTTTTTTTTCCCCCTCCCCAAAATACTGTAACTTTTTAGGTCGCATGATTTTGGTGAGGATTTTTCTTCAGAATAAGCTTAAGTGTTTCACTGAAACCCTCCAAGTCAAAACAAAAAGGGAGTATTCCTACAGCAAATCTGACGAAATATTTTATTTTTATTTTTATCTTTTCCCAGGCAACTACTTAAAGAGCAATACAAGTGCCTGAGGGTAGACATCTGGCCCCATTTGAGATATCTGAGGACGTTATGCTCAACTTCCAGCTGACTCTCCAGAAGGACACAAAATTTCTGCTGAGTTTTAACCCCAGCAGTACTCAGCTTCAAGCAGCTGCTCACTCACCTCCTACCACCACCATGCCCCCTGGTGAGATGGCGAAGGGAATCGGAAAGGTAAAAGTGGGTTGAGATAAAGACAGCTCAACAGGGAAAGCAAAAGCTGATCGCACAAGCAAGGCAAAACAAGGAATTAATTCACTGCTTCCCATGGACAGGCAAAGCAGGGCTCCATCACACATAACAGTGAGTTGGGAAGACAAAAACCATCAATCCGAATGTCCTCCTTTTCCTTACTTAACTGCAGTGCTGTATCCACCTGCCTTGTGCAGATCTCTGAGATGCCCCCAGACGTTGGCAGTGTAATTAAAGATCCTCTTCTTCATGCCTGAACTGCTCCTCTACTATGAAAAAAAAAAAAAAAAACAAAAACAAAATGTCAAGAAAAATCGTTTTGATTAGCAAGAGTTAAGAAGAAAAAAACCCATCTTTGGGGAAGCAGAAATCAAGCCTTCTAATAACTTCCAGGCATCTTAAAATTAAACGGCCCTGTGACTGCTTCAGTGCTTTCACGGATGAGGAAATGTGTGATTCCTGTCTACTTGTGTGTTCTCACCTGTTTTCCAGTGAAAATTATCCCATTTCAGCCATCCGTGATGAAGTAACAGCATGTTGAACAGCATTATTTTTTTTTTCCAGTTTAATGAAAGTAGGGAATCTCATAAATGATCAGTATGTCTTTAGCACTTCTGATAGAAGGAAAGAACAGTGCATGAGACCAGAACTTACAGCAACTGCATGAAAGTTCAAATTTTCAGGCTCATTTTCCCTGAAAAAAAACCAACCCCGACTTTCACTGTTTCCCCTAGTGACAGAACTACCTTCATTAAAGGTCTAAACACTGAGTAAAGGGCGGTGGGTTTTGGCTAGGAAGCACTGCTGACATAGTAAAAGGTCACATAGCAATATTGCATATGTCAACAGATAAAACTTCATCTATAAAACCACCCTTGTTATTCATGAAATATTTGGTTACTTGAAAATGGCAAAAAGTATTTTATTTCTGTTTGCACTGAGGCACTATTTCTTCTCCCCAGTTTATTGCGGGGAGAATAGAAGAATAGACCCAAGGAACCATTTGTAAGCTATTAACTAGGGGGGAAAGGTACTTCTGTCTTTACACTAATATAGAACCATCAGAGTGGTTCCAAAGAATGTTCATCAAAATAGTGATAGGCGCTTTATATATAGAACTATAAATATATATATAAATATATATATATACTTTATATATTTTATGCTAATATGTGGTATTCTTTGAGACGAATGCTCATTTTTTGAAAACTGAAGACTTCACCAAAATGATTTGGTGAAATAATGCTCATTTCACCATTTTCTTTCAACTGAATCAGCACACAAATTAGAAGTAAATAATTAGAGGCTCCCATTTTGTAATTTTTTTTTTTTTTTTGAAGTCAGAGTAAGCAACTATTCAAAAATTTTTTGCTTCTTCTGTAATTTTTGAGGCATTTCAAACCTTGAGATTTGAGGAGACCAGAAGACCTTCAAATCTGAATGAAACATTGTACAAACTTTCAAATGCAGAAAAAAATATCAGGTACATTCACATTTGACTTTGACTTCAAAACCAACACTTGCCTTAATTTCTCAGTAATGAAAACTAAACACAAAGTCAGTTATTTACATGGCTGTATTTGCACACACTGAACAAATACCACTGGGCGTAAAATCAATTTTGCTTCTCCAGTCCTAAGTACAGTGAATCTGACCTCTGTCTGCATGTGTCCTACACAGAAATGCTTGTACATTTTCATGATCATTGGCAGTAACCACAGATTTGGGAAGGATTCAGCTCACATTGAGCTCAGTGGCTTGTTCTTCTCTGCATATCACTGCTTCAGAGGAGAAGCAACAGGGCAGAGCACAGTCAGGGACAAACCTACTTTGCTGGGAAAGCTCAGATTGAGTCCAGACAGGCTGAGGATATATCTACATGCGGTTATGTCCCAAGGTCTGTGAATGTTCTAAATAGATATCTACTCCTCTAAAGGCACAACTGGATCTCCACAAACCTTTTGCATCCTGAATCATTAGGTGACCCCACGTTAGAAGCCTTTGAGAAGGATGTCAAAGAAATTCCAAAGAGCTGTCAAGTTTGGGGTCTGGATTAGCCGTTACTATGAGGAAAGCTAAAGCACCCTCAACAAGTGACTGCTAAATGCTACTTGGGACAGAAAAAAATGATGAAAAGTAGGGGGAAAAAATATAATGTGGTTTTGGAGTTCTGGACTACCCTGTGCAGAGATTTTTAGAATTGTAATTTGGACTTTGGTGCTTACATTTGGTACGTACTTTTACTTACTGCTCAGAGAATTCACAGAGGTGCCAAATCTGGAAGTGTTCAAGGTCAGGCTGAGTGACCTGGTCTCATGGGTCACTCAGGGCAGGGAGGTTGGAACTGGATGACCTTTAAGGTCCCTTCCAACCTAAACCATTCTAGTTTTATAGCTTTTCTTTTAAAAGTAACTCTCTGGAATGCACCTGAAATATTCAACTCCAGAGAGGGAAACTCAAGTACTGAGTTAATAAAGTAACTGTTTCTGAAAGAGCAAACCTGTTTCTATTATTGCTAAGACTTGTCTCACAATTTTCCTTGTGGTTTTCGACGATTTACTCCGTCCCTCGCTGTCTGGCTGTGTGACACTAGATGGAGCTGCGGATCTGCTGAAGGAATCCGGCTCCATCTCTCCTTCTGCCCGCAGAGGTCACCCAAGCTCTTCGCATGTCCGGTCATCTGGTGGGTTCAAGAAAAGGCGTCTTCAGTCCTATGGAACGTTAATCAGGGATTTAAAGTGGTTGGATAGTTTGATGTAGACCCGGTCAGAACGACCACAGGGACTGCGGTCAAAAGAAGCACGTCGAGCAGGTCACGGGAGGTGATTCTCCGCCTCTACTCTGCGCTCGTGAGATCCCACCTGGAGTACTGTGTCCGTCTCTGGAGTCCTCAACATAGAAAGGATATGGACCTGTTGGAACAGGTCCAGCAGAGGGCCACCAAGATGATCAGAGGGATGGAGCACCTCTCCTGTAAAGATAGGCTGAGAGAGCTGGAGATGTTCAGCCTGGACAAGAGAAAGCTCCAGGGAGACCTGAGAGCAGCCTTCCAGTATCTGAAGGGAGCTCCAGGAGAGCTGGGGAGGGACTCTTGGACAGGAAGTGGAGTGATAGGACAAGGGGTAATGGTTTTAAATTGGAAGAGGGGAGATTTAGATGAGATCTTAGGAAGAAATTAATTCCTGTGAATTAATCCAGGCCAGGCCAGGCCGGATGGGGCTTTGAGTAACCTGTTCTGGTGAGAGGTGTCCCTGTCCACAGCCGGGGGGTCAGAACTGGATGATCTTGAAGGTCCTTTCCAACTCTAACCATTCTATGATTCTATAGGTAGAATTTTTTTCAATTGGGTATTGAGTAATACAGATTTTGGAAGTAGGCAGAGGTGGGGATGGTCAAAAAGGTGCATAGCAAAGAGTCAGTGAACATAAGGTATTTATGAAAATCATGGCTTTGGGATGCTTTCCAAAGCTTAAGAATGCAAGATGGGAAAGCAAAGAGAGTGTTGCTAAAAGCAGAGCTTTTGACAAGCTGCATCTTTGCAGAAGGACAGAACACAGATGCATCCCTCCTTGCTTCCCACAACCAGTATGGGAGGTGGGACAGCCCCAAATTGCCATCCTGATGCCTCTAATGTTCCTATTCTCTCTCTCTCTCTCTCTCTTTTTTTTTTTTTTTTTTTTTTCCTCGTCACTTTCCACCAAACTACAGAGCCAAATCATGTAACTCTGGTCAAATGTTTGCCTTCAGCTCCTTGATCTGCACACAAGGTCTCCAGAAATCCCAGGTGCTCTCCCAGCCAAATTGTGTCTTCCCAGAACTTCACCATTTCCAAAGGGAGATACATTTACCTGAATGTGGCTGCTTATCACTCAGCTCCATTTCTAGTCCTCCTGCCATGTAGTTAAGAGAACTTGATAAGGAATGGAGTTGCTTCAACAGAGGGACCTCAAGGTGATCAAAGCTTCCAGGTATTGTCCTAAAAACATCCTGCATGATGATAATGATATATGAAACAGTGATTCTACAGCAATGTTTAAAGTTTACTTCCCATATAAATTAGATAGATAGATGTACTTTATCAGAGGACAAAAGTGCCATGAAAAGATTTAACGGCTGATGACTCCAGCAAGCCATACATTTTGTGTAAATAGTTACCTAGTACCTAAGCTGTATAAAATATGTATGTCTCTGTGTATTTTTAGGCAAGTATATACACGAGTTTGTATATATTTACCTTCCAGTAAAGACAAACTTTGCCATGTTTACAACCTATTCAGTCTAGAAACAGCGCTCGCTAATTAGAGGGTATGTTTGTGGAAGAGAATTAATTTACTCTTTACTGCTCTGTCTATCATAACAATAAAGCTGGGCAAATATGACAGCTGTAGGGAAAGACTTGGTTTTTCTTTTGCTCTTGTTTGCAGTATGATTTCAATTGAATTTTTGGAATAAAGTGTAGGAATCCTTCTTTTTAAGCATTCAGGACATCTTTTTCCAATTAATTCATATGCAACAGGTTTCTGCCTTGATGAGATCCAATAGGCATCACTTTGAAAAGGGCATATTTGTGAGTAGCTTTGACTCCCATGTCCATTATCTGCTTTGTGTGTGATGGCAACATTAAAAATCTGACCTTGTTTAACAGCAAGATTGCCTCCAGCTTTAATGAAGCAAAGTCTGGAAACAGAGGTGGTACTTTTCATCAGAATGGCAAACACAACAGGAAAAACCAAAGGTTTTGAGCACATGTCCTTTATGCAAGTTTGAAACACCAGGAGGAACGATATTCAGCCTAAACAGAGCCTGGGGGACATTTGTCCCATGTTTAACTTAGTTGTCCTAATTGGCCCTAACATAAACAGAAGTAATCCCCGGAAAAGGGGGAAAATCACGTTTCTGTCTGTAAATCTGTAGGCGTTTCTTTAATCATTTCCCAGTAAATTAATTTCTTTCCTCAAGTGTGTTCATTTTTATTTTCTATTTGGAAAAGATGACAACAATTACGCTTTTAAATCCACCCAACTTTAGTCTCCAGACCAGGCCAGAAGGGCTGCTTTGTACCAAACCAAGTTGTATTTACCTTCCCGTTATGTAAAGTCCTTTGGACAAGGAAATAATGAGTCATGGAAACAAAGTTCCTGTAGAGAAAGGGAAAGGAAGAAATAAAGAAAATAAATAAAATAGAAAAAGAAGAGAGGCATCTGCCTTTTAGCAGGGACTCAAAGAAGCTACCAGAGTGGTTTACTATCTTTAACTTCTCTACTGATCCAGTGAATCATTAAAAAGCCACTTGCACTGCTGAAGGGACCTCAGCAGTACAGCCAAATTTGAGTGGTTTGTCCATTTCCAAAGTAGTGAAGCCTCATAACACCTTCAAAGGGAACGTGGCATGGGGAGACCTGGGAAACAAGGTGGGAGAGATTCTGAAAATTGAGGGGGTTATATTACTGTTGTTCCTGGAGAATGAGAAAGGTGCTTCTGAGGTGATGTAGCAAGGGCTACTGAAATGTACTGTCTTCCTGCAGTAGGGCTGGTCCCACGCCTTCAGCTTCAGCCCTTCTTGGGCTGAGCAGACCACAGAGCCTTCGGTATTATTTTGTGTGTAAAGGGGAGATGTTGTTTGTCTTTGGGATACTTCACCTACGTGTTTTACGTAACAAGCTTGGCTAATATTTGGAGACAGTTTGATCTTACTTAAACATCAGGGACTGTTTTTCCCCCATGAGCAGATTTTTTTCTTGTAACAGCCTGAACATTAAACAACAAAATTCAACTCTGACCAGTAAATCTAACTGTGAGTTCATGCTATCAAGTTAATTAGAGGAATGATTTAATAAGCTTACACAAGATGTGCTCAAAACACAAGGATGTGAGAGACTTTGGGGAGAAAAGTCCATCAAAGAAGTTACGCATCGGGGAACATGTCTCGGTTTATTATAACTCTAATGGGTACATTTCTGCCCTGAGTGCTATGTGAACTGACTCTCTCCTTTAAACCTTCCTTCTGGTTGCTGTGAATATCTTTTATACACCTACTTCCTGGAGAGGTAGTAAAATTTCTTGTTTTAAGAGTCTTTCCTTACATTAAAAAGACATTTATGCTTGAATCTGGAATGACCCACTGATGGCGGAAGGAGTGGAATTAAGGCCCTAATTACAAGAACCCCATGCTGTGGCAAGCACTGATTTTGCTTGCAAGCATCTCAGAGATCATTTATGTTTTCAGTTAGCCTGCTTGTGATTCAGAGCAGGTTGGCAGAAGAAGGGACCAAGAAAGAGATGAGGCTGATGAGCTAAATCCATTAACTTGCACAGTTGATTAAAATAACGCATTTCAGGATTTTTATTTTTTTAAATTTTTTAGAATTTACTAGGAAATGTTTTTATTCAACCATTATTATTTTTACTATTTTTTTTGTAAGTGCAAGCAGTTTTACAATCTTGCTGGTTTTCTCTTTCCCTTCTCATCTGCCCTATGTTTCCACAAAATTGGTATTTTTATGGTGGTGTAACAGTTTTTACTGTATATGTTGACATAGAAGGAGAGAAGCCCTTCTATTATATCCTAGGACCACCATCACTACAGCATTATACTACAAAAATGGATCGTTGCAGCCTGTTTCCTTCCTCAGAAAAGTTCCTTTCAAGGTGTTGCCTACATATTGCCAGACCTTAAGTTCTCGTTGCCACCAAAGGGAGAGTCCCTAGCCCAGACTTGTCTTCCACATCTTTATTTCTCACTGAACTGAAGCCAAAGAAACTTAAATATATCCAACCAACCCTATATTTTTATTATTTTTTTTTATTTTTTTCCTAAAACAAGCCTGCATGGTTTTGGATTTCGAGTAGTAGAATAGGAAACCAGAATTAATGAGTATGGAAGCCCTTCCCTACAGGTATGGAGGTTCATCTTATCCTTAGCCCCAGGCAGCATATTTGCCTTTCTCAGAGCTTTGATGATCCTTTCATATGTGCTGTCTCTGTTGTTGACAGTTATGGTATCGCCAGATTAACGTGTTTCAGATGTTAGCAGACCTTGAGTCGATCATGTGAAGTAACCATCAAGCAGTTGTTAGCTGCAGTTCCAAAACAAGATGTAAATTCTTCCAGTTCTGGAGAGTCATTGTCAAAGAAAAGCAGAAAGATACATCAGAGTTGTTATTAAAATAACACAGACGCCTCCCACACAGTAAAACTGGACTGGGGTAAGGGAAATCAGGCCCAATCAATGTATTTTTTTTAATTGCTTTGGGAAGATTTTGATCTGTTTAAGTGTCATTCTTGAAAAATACAGCTGGGAGGAAAATAGATGTTTTCCATCCAAAAATCACCAAGGATAAATGTCCTTCACTCACATGAATGGAATGAATGAGGAGTAACAAAGAACTCTGCCTTCCAGAATAATAATGGTTTTGTAGCAAGGATAGTATCTGGATGCAAGGTCTCTAGGGAAAAGGAGTAGTATTTATTATCCCAGATGTGATGAAGGTAGATGGAATATGTCCATTTTTACCAGCTGTGTCAGCTACAGATACTGAACACTGGAAGGGATCTTGTCTAATTCTTGTGGCCTTTTTTGCTATGTATTGGAAACCGATTACTGAGAACTCTTGGTCTCAACATTTCTGTTCTTGTGGTCCTCCTTGCACATCTTATTTTAAATACACAGATGGGCAAATGCAATCATCCTTGAAAGTATGCATATGTCTAAGATAATCAGTTAGAGCTGTGTGTTTCAAACAAAATCTAATTTGACTGTGTGTTAAACACATTTGCACATCTCCATTTTTTAAAGAGTGTTGAGGTCCTTCTCATTGTTATGTCACATCCAGTCACAAGTATTTGGAGAGGACTGATGCAGCAATCATTCTGTCTTTGCTGGAGGATGGTGAGGTCCATTTCCATCAAATCTATATAAACACTCAGTAAAAATTTCCTGAGTGCTACTTTACTTTTGCATTAGCCACAGACAGTATACTTCCTCCAGCCAAGCCCAGAAACTCATCAGATTGTAATGGGACATATCCCGTGCCTTCTTGGTATCCATCAGTAGGATTTTCCTGGTTATCTCCAAAGCCTCAAAGACAGGTTTCCAGCAGCTCAGACTGAGCATTAAATTTGAAGCACCTTAAGAAGAAATGGGAAGGTTCCAAGCCCCTTCACCTGTTCATGAGATGAGAGCAGAACTTATTGTTAAAATGTGTGCGTTTACTCTCATTTTGAAGTCAAAGTTAAGTAAGAACTTTTGGGGCTGATAAAGGTGTTCAGCAAATTCATTAGAGTCCTCTGGCTTACAGCTTCTAATAACTAAATATTCCTTTTAGGCTACTATTCCCTTGATAATAAGTAGCCTATACTCTTATTGTTTTGTATAATGTTATCCTCTTAAAACTTTGTTGCTGTATAAGCACACCCAAGTCTATTGCAGATTTTTCTCTTGCAGTCCCATCAGTTAAAAAAAAACAAATCAATGTTAGAGCTGCTGATAATGGCTATATGCTTTCGCTTTTCTCTCGTTTGGATAGTTCATGCTACTGTGCCTTTTCCTCTACAACGTCCCATCTGGTGACCCAGATTAGCTGGCTTTCTCCCAGAGTTGTCCTACTTCTGCCTCACTTGCCTGAAATATCTAGTTATGATAAGGGCATTCTCTCTTCTACCAAATACCAAGAGTAAGGTTTTGCTGAGTAACTTTCTGGGGTTAGCCACAGATTCCTTTTTTCACCAGCTTGAATCCAGAAGCCCTTTTAAGAATAATCCTTTCTGTCTAACCATGGGCAGTAAAAACTGAGGATTAACCTTCAGGGACACAACTGATTCATCACATAGCATATATTCAGTTCTGATGTGAAAAAAAAACCAAACATGCATTTGTCTCAGTTGGGTCATTGACTGAATCTATTTTAAAAGCTAAAGGCCTTCCCCAGGATCAAACATACCAGCATGAAAAAACCTTTTAATGGCCTGTTAATATTCTGTTAACCTACTAACACTGTAAGAGAGTGCCTATGGGATTCTGAATCCCTGGGTCCAGGGATGGGTTAGTTCAGCCAGCCTGATAGAACTGGCTGCCTGGGAGCTGTCAGGGACAGACATAAGAAAAAAAGTGGCACAATCAACTTACTTTTAGGGCCTTATGAGCAGATTTAGAGCAGATTTAGATTGGATATTAGGAACGAGTTCTTTCCTCTGAGGGTGGTGGAACACTGGAACAGGTTGCCCAGGGAGGTGGTTGAGGCTCCTTCCCTGGAGATATTCAAGGTGAGACTCCATGAGGCCCTGGGCAACCTGGGCTAGTTGGGGATGTCCCTGTGACTGCAGGGAGGTCGGACTAGGTGACCTTTGGAGGTCCCTTCTAGATTCAATGATTCTATGATTCTATGTCCACTGAGACAAAACCAACAAGGAATCCTGTAGGGGAGCCATTAAAAGGAGAAATAAAAGCTTAACAGGACTGGTTGAGACTCCTGGTATTATCTCTGTGCAGGAAAAGTGTTTGGCACTAATGCCCACAGTGTTTTGGAACATAAATAATGATATTAAGCAACCATTAGGTCTAATAGTTTGCGCCTGTCTCCCATTTAGACCAAGGGAGAGCTGGTCATGATTTACACCCTACCATTGAAATGTGAATGCTCTTTCTTTAATTTAGTAGATAGCTTCAAAACAAGCAGACTTAAGCATGCTGAACTTCAGACCCCCACATCAATCTTTGATGTTTAGATCCCAGCCAGCTCCTGCTGTGAGCTGCCATAAATATTTCTCTAACCCTATCATTCTTCTTGCCATCTACTGACCACCCACTTGCAGATTCTAATGGGATTTTTCGCCATGTGGGGAGAGAGAGGTTGATTTATCAGGTCATTAGGCTTCTCCTAGTGAAGCTTCCTCAGCTATAGGCTCTGCTCTATTTAGTGAGTTGTCTCCAGGCTTTTGGTCATACTGGTTTAAGGCATGCAATATTTTAGGGAGAGGAGGCACATGCTGAGCTAGGAGACAGCTCTAATTATGGCTATTGACATACCCAATATTTCCTGAGGGTTTCATGGTGGGGAGAAGAGGACCCGTCAGCTACATTAGTGTTGTAATCACGAGTTCTTTAGCTAACTCATTTAGCCAACAAACTGGTCTTTGCTGTCCAGGAGACCTCAATAACAGTTAATATCTGGGGTTTTTTTTTCTTTTTTTTTTTCTTCCCCCCATTAACTTGCTCCATTTCCAGCTCTTTATGATGTTTTCCCCTCCTCAGTTATAAGTTGTATTTGCATCTCTGACTCGGGAATCTTCCACTTGCAGCTCTCCTTTCTGATCTCAAAAGTTTATATTCTGCCCTAGCCAGACATTCACCAGCTAGTTTCCATTCAGATTTGAAAATGGCTCATAGATGCCTAGCACACTGCAGACATGATAATGAACTACTTATATTTTCCTCTACATTTCTTGAAGAATAGTATAAAGATGTGATGTGCTTGTTTACAGGCAAACGTTTGCTGCAGTCAGACTTTTTGATGTTTGCTTTTCCTGCCTCAATCCCTCCCCTCTGTAGTATTTGCTATTGTAAATACTAAATATGAGGGCAAAACTCCATATGATTCTCAAGAAGATCCTTAAGGATACAGAGGACTCTGACCTTGGCCAGGTATTGGTAAGAGGAACCATTCTGGGGCTCTGGCTTAACTTTAACATTTTAACATCCCTCTTAAAAGACTTTTCTTGGACCAGGTGTCAGGTAAATTGATAGCAAGATGTTAAGTTACTTTAACCAAAATATTTTTTTGCACTCTTGAAGAAAAGCACTTACTTTTCTTGGATAAAAATGATAGTAAATACTGGACTTAGATCTTGCTATTCAAAGCTTCACCAGATGAAGTGTTCTAGATAGTGCCATAGGGCACGGAGAAGAACGACTGAGCAACGTGCTGTTTTCATGAGATGATGTTTTCCTATCAGCTTCTGTAGAGAAAAATAAGCATGAAGCAAGTTTTTCTGAAGTTGAGACCAATTAGCAAGGGATAGAGAACTAGTATTAAATTCACTGGAATGATAGACACATTTCCCTGCCCATTGACACATTAGATGACTTTTGACTTTCATTGCAACTTTAATTTGGCCCCTAAGTGAGGGCTTCACTTGGCCTGCTAGTGTTTGTAGCTTGCCTCAAAAAAAATTCTCCAAAGTTTGGGTTGTGTTTTGTTTTTTTCCTTTTTTATATTTCTGCTATTATTTGATTTTATTTATCTGAATTTTATCCTACACTCTCTTTTCCTCTTCTGAGATGGTAACCTCCCTGGGAAAGGGCCACAAGTCTCTGTTCATCTGTTCAGCTTTTTTTTTTTTTTTTTTTTTTCCATTTGTTTGCCTCTGATTTGTTTTCCCTGAACACTCAATTTCATTAGTGAATTTGAGGTGCCTTATGATAAGCTTAGATTTTTTAGAAATAGATTATGATTTTCATAGATATGTGGACCACAGGTTGAGAACTATCGCTGCCTGTACTGATAGCCTGATTGTTTAATTACACTGGAAAGCAAATGTTAGCAGAAAATCCACTAATTATCAGTGAATATGGCAATAGAATTGAATGCTTACTATTCTGTGGTAGTGTCCCAGCAGATTGCTTTCATCCTTGTCCAAACATGAACAAGGTGCAAACAAATCCTGAGCAAGATGAAAAGCAGAGTTCTTCATCTGTGGCAGTTTCTATGGATGGACAGAGAAAAGAGATGAAGATTGTTCAGTGAAGTGGTATACAACTACTTAGAAACGTACTTAGAAAGCAGTTATAACACATGCCTGCTCCTTTTTTTGCCTTTATCCAGTGGTGTCCACTTGGAGAAGTTAAAGCAATTAGTCCTTTTGCTTCATTAATGGTGAAATCTACAGGATTTTAACATTTTAACCCTCCCTGCCACCAATTTCCAACTGTGAATTAGCTACATGCAGGGAGATACCTAATGATGACCTCACTCCATGTATATGGGCATGATTAAGCATATAAATAATTTTTAAAATCTGGTATTCAGTGTCCAACTTCAAAATCACATCATTAATGAGCTGAAAAGATGGAAAACAGCTCTAGAAGTCTACCTAAATATCCGTGTACTCAGAAATTTTGCGTGCGGCCTCCCCTTTCCCACTGAATCCAAGTAGGAAGGAGTGTAAGAGTTATGGGTAAAGGAACACTAGCTATAAATTCAATCCAAGTTCCCAAGTCTCATTGATTCCATTACGTTTAAAAATCTTTAATAAATTTCTTCTTTCTTGCATTGACGAAGGCACAAAGATGAAATTCAAACCAAGCATAGCAAGGCTGTCAGCAAATAGGGTCTGAAAGGTAAAGTAAGAGAAAAAAGAAACCTTACTTGTGTGAAGGAATCTGTGGTAGAAGCAATTAACATGCCTTTTGATTTTTTTGCCTCTAAGCAGCTGTCAGAATCTGTAAGACAATTATATTCCTTCCCGCTGGTGATTTGTATCTAGTCAACCATCCCTAATTAGTGCCTCCTGCAAAACACCAGTAGCCTCGTGCATATATACAGTTTTCCTGCCCTTGTCAGAAGGAGCATAGCAAAAAACTGAACATCTCTGCAAGGGAACCATTTCAGCCTCTGACTGATGCAAATTAAAGACAACAGGATTGATTCTGCTCCTAGACATAACTGTAAAGATCAAAAGACCTTTCAGAAACTTGCGCTGCCTGCCTTGAATAAACCCAGAACTGCTGTTCTGGCCGCATTCACAAGGGAAATATTATGTTATCTTAGGCAAGGAAAAGTTTGGATGTATATGTATCAGCTTTTTACCAGACCTTCTGAGATAGCTGGAGAGTACAAATGAGATGCTTGGCACTCCTGCATTTCTCTGGATCTGAGGAGCAGCAAACTTCAAACTCAGAACAATTGCTCTGAGTTCAAATCAAGTAGGTCAGTCAATAAAACATTTTGAAAGGAGAGAGTGGTTGCAGGTAGCCAATACAAGAAGGACACTGACCTGTTGGAGGGGGTCCAGAGAAGGGCCATGAAGATGATGAGACAGCTGGAGCACCTCTCCCATGAAAACAGATGGAGAGTGTTGGGGTTGTTCAGCCTGGAGAAGGCTCCAGGGAGACCTTATAGCCCCTTCCAGTACCTAAAGGGAGCCTACAGGAAAGTTGGAGAGGGATTTTGTACAAGGGAGTTTAGCAATGGGAAAAGGAGTAATGTTTTAAACTGTAAGAGGGAAGATTTAGATTAGATACTAGGAAGAAAATCTTTCCTGTGAGGGTGGTGAAGCACTCCCAGAGGAGCTGAGGATGTCCTATCCCTGGAGGTGTTCAGGATCAGTTTGGATGGGACTTTGAGCAATCTTCTATAGTGGGAGGTGTCCCTGCCCATGGTGGGGGGTTTGAGCTAGATGATCTTTAAAGTTCCTTCCAACCCAAACCATTCCACAATTCTATGATTCTACAATATCTGAGGGGCAGAGGGATGTTACCCAAGGGAGACTTAGAGAGAAAGGAGACAAAGATGGCTAAATAATTGTCATTTCCATAAAAAACTGGTTGCACATTCTTCTGTGAAAGGCAAGAAAGGCCAGTTCCACAGAGGGTTAAGTTCTGACAGGAATCAAGTGGAATTTAAAATGTTTATGGTCATGTGGGTGATACCTATGATTAATTCAAGGATGTGAGATGTGAGAACTAGTACTGTGCTTTAGTCCATTGGCAAAGCGAAGTTACCCAAGGGACAGCTCCAAAATAGGAGCTGAACAGCAACTTGGTGTCTATGAAAAAGGGCCCACTGAAAAAAACCTGCACGTCTGCTACTGAACCTTAATCTACTGTTCCATGCTGAAATGCCTCAGGCACCTGCATTTATGGGCTGTCTTTCTCTGAGCTTCTAAGTCTTGACAGTGCTAAGTAGAATAGTCCTGTCTCATACCTTCCTTTTCCTTCTGACAGGCTTAGTCTGATAAGCGCTTGCTGGAAACACATTACAGATACTTCTCAGATTACCCACCATATGAAATGGCATCTCAGTGTCATGTTCTTCCAAAATAGGTCTATAACTACACAAACATCCCTTTTTCTCCCCTCAATATGACTGAGTTCATAAGGGCGTGGTGTGGTTGGTTCCCTCCTGTACCTTGGTGAATCTGCTCTCCCATCTCTCTAGCCAGTGCCACAGCCCAAGGATCTGTGCTGAAGGTTCTTGTGTTGTTTGCCATGCAAATCCCTTTTATTTTTCTCCAGTATTGAGGACACCTGTATATTGCTCTGTGATTCTGCTGCTCTACACAAACCTGGAGTGAAGTTTTCAAAGTGCCTTAATGCAAGCTAAAAGTTCCAGCTGGAAAATATCTTGGGGTAGACATATGTAACAAGTGGTTGCTCTGCTTTTTACTTGACCATGTTTGGCCTGTTAGGTCATGAGGCTAAATCCTGAATAAGATAATATACTTTTTTCTTCTTTTAATAACTTTCTGACTCTGTATGTCTATCAAGTTGCTCTCCCTTTTTGTCTAAAATATTTTTCTCCCTAAAAAATTGAGCTAAGGAAACAATGGTGCCAATGAAGAAATGGAGTTAATTATCATGACTCTTTCTTAACCCTAAGTACCTACAGCTGCAATAATATTATCTTCTCCTCATAAACAATAGCTGACCTCATTGGGTTGTTCTTTTTCTTACGCTGTAAAGGAGGGAAGTTGAGTCTTTGTTCTTTATTGAGATTTATTCTTATATCTAAGACTACAATGAGATTTATAAGTACGCAGTGAGCGGATTTAGCAGTGTTTGAGAAGTGGTAGTGTATTTATTCCAGGTTTCTGAGTGTGGTTTGTAATAATTGTTGGCCTAGAAGATGTGTTCTGACTTTTATATTTTCTGTCAAACTTCATCTGTACATGCTCTTTTGGATTGAGACCTGCAGAAGCTGATATGGTCCAAAAAAGTTTTTGGGAAAGGTATTATTATTACTTCAGTAAGGAATTTTGGGGCTTCAGTCTTGCATATAGACCAAAGCTTTTAAATACAGATGGTACAACTACTGGCATTACTACAGTACATTTATTATTTTTTTTTCTTCTGGAAGTTCACAGAAATCTTATGTTGTTGGATCTTGTTGGTACTGTAAGTGAACCCACTGACTGTCCCAGGAGAGGCTGCTGTTGGTGAAGATGAATTGAATGAACTTGACAATATAAAAGGTTCAGAAGTCTGAGTGCGCTCCTTGTTCTTGCAGGACTTAGTTTACTGCTATCTACCCGGTTCCCTGCTCCCTCCACTGGAGCTAACAGCCTCAAGAATTTCTTATCTTGCTACACTCCCACAAGTGTCAAATGCTTTTTCTTTTGAAGCATCTAGTTAGCATAGTTCAATTGCATGCAGGCTGCACAATTGCATTCTTCTCAGCATCTACTGGACCTGAAATGTTTTATTTCCATTTTAGGTCCACGTTACTTTGCAAGAAGTAAGGAAGTGTAAGTTGTTGGACCTTCAGGCCTGGCTTTTTAAACAAGATTTAGTTGTTTATTCGTGAATTTTTCAATGTTACAAAGCAGAAGTTGTATGTCCTTTTTCTATTCTCTTTTGTCTTTTGTTTTAATTTTGCTGATATTGGCGTTTATCCGAGTAATCTAAACTCCATTCGATCTTGCTAGATTGATTTTTCTATTTACTGAGAGCAACATGAGGAAAATATTTGCATTGCTTAAACAGATCTGTAGGAATGTATGGAATATCCATACAATCTTTATATTGTTTATCAACATTGTCAGTTCTTCTTATTTAATTCTGACATTTAGATGACCCTATTATTGAAAGATCTGAGCGCTTCAGTCTCCTTTCTATCTTGACAGCACTCTTAAGAGATAGGGACATAATATAGTCTCTCTTCTACACTTGACTGAAATCCATGAGGTAAGGGCTTGGTTTATTAATTTCTTTTAAGCAATGTTGAACCTTCTGTGTTTCTCTTACTTGTCTATTTACTTATTTAGGGACCGCAGTCCAATTAAGAAGCAGATACTTAAAGGTAAGCAGATTTAGTAAAGATGTAGTAATGAAACATTTACATGGTATTGTAACTCCAGAGGGTGATTGATCTCAGGTAAGCAGGCTCAAAATAAGGTAGACGAATGTCTCCCTACCTTGATTCTAGACAAATGGTTCAGCCTTTATCCTAAATCCTGCACTAAGGGAAAAAAAACCAGATATATTTTGTACATAGACATCCACAGTAAGTAAAACAATCCTTAATGGTAGCAGTGTTGACCTTTTTATCTCAACTGTTGCTGAAACTTCGATTTTTGTTACATAAAAAATAAGAAAAACTGTCAGAACACCTGAAATACAATAACTGAATTTCCTCTCCTGAACAAACAAATTATTTAAAAATGGGGGGAGGGGAAGGAAAAAATAAAAAAACAGAGAGGAGACACCCCTTGACTTGTTCTCCTAAGGTGTAATTTTGTAGAAAGCACTAATGAAGGGAGCAGGAAACATGGCTCAGAAGAAAACATTCAGTAATTGTTGCTCTTTTGAGATGTGGAAATCGAGCCCTCTGCTCTGGGCTGTGTTACTCATGTGCAACCATGGCTGCTCAGTCCCTTGATAAAACAAGATCTGGGTCTACCAGCTACATCTGATTGCTTCACTGAAATAGTAGTTATTAACTATTTAAAGCTGTTTACTGTTGACCTGGCTGTGATCAGTACATATTTTATCTACAACCTTGCCTCAACTAGTGTCTTTAGGCTGCAAACTTCTCCTGTAAGGGAAACTGTTTACTGCAGGTTTGCAGCACCTGCACGATGGAGTTCAAGTTTAGATGCGTCCTATAAATCATCATCATTGTGGCCTTAATAGTGGAGGTTTGATTGGATCTTTTATTCCTGATCAGAAACTTTAGTTTCTCCATGCTACTTTTTCCACTCTGTAACAAAAAGTACTTAAACCCAACCTTATAATTTTGAGAAAATTGAGACTACGCAGCTGCTGGAGCTGACAGTGTCTGACGAATTCTGTTCCTTCAGGGTTATGTCAATTATGTTGTTACAGAACATGCTGAGCCTGGATCCATCCTGTCATTTTTTTATTTATTTTATTTTATTTTATTTTTTTACATGTCACCAGGAGTTGTCATTTGTGATGATGGAATGGTTACATTTAGGCAGCACTTTCTTTAGAAAGCTATCCATTCTCCGTTCTGGAGAAAGATCAGTGTTTAGTTGCAAGCTGGAACCATTGTAGATTTTTTTTATTTTTTTTTTTTTTTTAAGCAATCTGGTGCTTGAATAAACATGCCTCTTAACATCTATGAGTGTTCGGGTATCTGCACCAAATAAGGATAAAGAAAGCTGCAATCCCCTTCTTCCACTCTGAAGCTATTTAGGTTTTTTGCTTTGTTTTCTACCCCCCTCACCCAGGCTTTTGTGATTTCCAGTCTGGATTCCTGTAACTGATATCATCCTGAGATAAAGGCAGAGAGATTGATTCAATATGTTATGACTTAACTGAATTTGCTTTGGTTTGTGGGATTTTTTTAGTAGGTTTTTTTTTTTTTGTGGGCTTTGTTTTTTATATTTTTTATTGGATGTAGGATCAGAAATTACTTATAAGTTTTTAAATAACATGTCACAGTTTCTACCTATCAAACGGTCCGGAGCCAGCAAGGAGCCCAAATGCTGACAAGTTTGATTACCCATGAAGCTGAATTTTTATTATGATATTATAGTTTCTGGCATGGTTTTGGCTGTTCACTGGAAGCAATTTCTAGATTTGTTCACATTAATTAACACAAGCCATTGGTTTTATTTTCAAGAAGCCGTTTGGACGAGGCCACCTGCCCAGCTGTGAGTGACGTTATGCCAGTGTGTTGAAGGAGAACAGTTCTTAATCTATTTTATATAGAGTACAGACTGAGCCCCATAGTCTAAAATACAGTAGCTCAGCAGATCTCAAGGAAAGATAAGAAGTTTTAGCATTTAAAGGGCAAGATTCCTTTCTCGTCTTCTGATATTTACAAGTATTTCCACCAAGTCTAGTATACTGACTTCACAATCAATAGAGAGAAATAAGTTCTTTTATGTCATGCTTTGCTTGACCTGTTTTAGAGCTCTACACTAGGACGACAGAAACCACACATGCAAAGCTTTATAGCTCAGATGTAATAACTGGGAGAGATCCGCAGGAGATGCTGTAGTGGTGTGTTGAACTCCCTTCTGAGGATCAGCTGTTTGTTAGATGACACAAATTATACCCAAAAATTTTGTTTCCCAAAACTATTTGGGAAATAAGTAAGATGACTGTCCCTAATCACAGAATCACCTAGGTTGGAAGGGACTTTTAGGATGTTGTTTCTTTAAAGATAACAGGTTAGCTGCTTCATTCAAAAGATACTTTAGTTTGTATTTAAAAGAAATAAGGACACCTATTTTTGTTAAAAAGAAGTCTCTGGGGCTCTGTCTTCAGTTTAGAGAAAGGCTTACATATTTGATTCTTTCTGGATCTCTGATATCATTGTTATAAAACATAAACAGCACTGTATCCCTGGCCACCAGAGTGAAGATAATTCATCAACAAACCCCATGGAGGGAAAAGTTCTTGTAAAATGTCCTAGTGTCGGAT
This sequence comes from Thinocorus orbignyianus, assembly GCA_013400375.1. NCBI lineage: Eukaryota > Metazoa > Chordata > Aves > Ciconiiformes > Thinocoridae > Thinocorus > Thinocorus orbignyianus. Next base: position 1,178,054 of record VXBW01006790.1, read on the forward strand.
TCAACCTTGCATTGTTGCTATTAGCCAACTCCACATGTAACAGCTTACGGATAATTGCATTATTGATGTGTTGTTTCCAGAAGTTCACCACCTGTTAAAAAAATTCCTTAGGTTACTTGCTCTGAAATTCCTGCAAAGTGCCAAAACACTGAATCCAAAATACAATGTCGTATCAATGAGTCTCAACATGTTTTTTTCTAACTACACCATACGACAGTTCTGCAACTCCTCGTGACGTTTCCTATCATAGTATTTTTTTGTGTCTACCTGATCTCTTCTGTTTGCCTTATCACTCACTTTGTGACTGTGTGATGGCATTTAACCCTCCTTGAAATATTAAAGGTGTAAAAGAACAACTATGTTTTAATTTTTACGCTGGTTCCTGATCAAAAACAAATGTCGTAGTCATTTTTGTATGTAGAACTTTTCCCTCCTGAGTTCAAGAAAAAAATATATGAGAACATAGTCTTCCTGCTTACAATTAGTATCTGGAACAACACAGCGTGACAAATTTGTCAATCTCACATTCTTCTCAAATTCAGCCAATTGGATAAAAAGACAGATGCTTGTACAAAGCAGAATTTCTTGATCCTGTTTCTGTGGAGAGAGGATCTTCTATCCTTAAAGTAGTAGTCCAGGACTCTTCTATAATTATACTGCCTGTTTCATCAGGAAAGCCCATTTTGGTTTCTCTATGCTACCTTAACAAGGATACCAACTTCATAACAACTGCACCCAAGACTTTCATAAAGGTTGTCGTTCCACTAAACATCTCACTGTAGAGCAGAATAAATGGTTGGGAAGGTTTAATTAAGCCAGAAGAATATGTGTCTTTAATCACCTATGCACACACACTTTTGATCTCTGAAGACACCCATACAGGCAAGGTATAGAGGTTAAGATATTTTAGGTTGTTTCACTAAGAATTTGAGTCTAGTTTTGCCCTGCAGTTGAATGCTATGATTACTAGGCTGTAGGCTATTCTTGAGGGTGAGCTTTGGAAGAGGAAAATCCAGTCTGCATCTCAAAAGCTATCTTTGCAGCTACATTTTTTTTGGTATAGTTCCACAGAAGTCTGCCTCTACCAAAAAAGATCTCTTTGAAGGGGGTAGGGGGACACAAATTTTCTTTCTCAGGAGTTATTTTTGCAAAACTCCCAATACAGTTATTCTGATTATTTATCTATGCGTTAACATAGGTATGTATTTGGGAGCAATAAGCAAAAAAAAAAAAAAAGAAAAAAAAAAAGAAAAAAAAATAAAAGGTCCTGTAGTTGATCCATTCAGGATTTTTATTTTACTTCAGTCTTGGAAAAGACTCAAACTATGAGCTAATGTTTATTTTTTTTTTTTTTTATAGCACAGAGCTAATGAATGTTTGTGAAGAGTAAATATGCTCATCTGAGTTTATCAGTTTCTACTATCATACTTGCAGCTTTCTTTTGGACTATCTTGCAACGTCTTACTCTAGTTCAGCTATGGAAAATTCCAGTGAAGTCTAAATGACTGGTAGAAATACCCAGCTATATCTGTTGGTGTTTGTTTAGTCAATGTTTGTTCTGTAAGAAACTTCGATCCAGACCTTTATTAAGTAAAAATCAGCATATCTCCATTTCATTCTTATTTCTCTTTGCAAAATGATATGATGACTGAATCTGGTCTAGTGTTAATCAATTCTTTCCCACATCAGGTACTAGTTGAACCAGTGTTTTCTTAGCATCACTAAGGCAACCAGGCTTCATTTATATCTGGAATATTTGTTTAAAAAAAGTATTTTTGTGTTTATTCATAGTGATATTTTACATATTTAAAGAAATAAAACCATCCCTGTGTTATCTCTTCTCCACCATGTATTTCATTCGCTTAACCTGCCTAAGAAAAACTTGTCACAGGAGAAGAGATGTGTCTGTATTTCCTTGGAAAGCCAAACTAATTCCTGCAAATGTGATAGATGGTGATATAAAAATCTGTTTATTCCTTAAGCAGCTTTGAAAATGTTGCTTTCCTAGATCTCAGACAATGAATGCCCAATTAAGTAGCTGAAACCTCAAATCAGTCCCTATAAGTAATTTAATCAGTAGCAAGTAGACTTTTTGGATAATCCAAACAAGTTTGGTAATCAAGAATTCAGCGGTTTAGAACAGAAAGACAAAGGGCCAGAGGACATAAGATATTTGTAATCCCTAAACAAGCTTACAGGTTAATTTCCCTGATCAGAGTAAGAGGTTGTAATTCATCCCTTTCCAGTTTCTGCTTTTAAGCGAATCCTGGATTTTGCAAACTTAAGAATGACATGTTTCTGTGTTCCCGGGACTAGAAAATCTTCCCATGTGTTATGATGACAGTAATCGTGAAGAAAAGATGCACGGCTCCAGCTGATGTGGGTTTTGCCTCATTGCTATCAAAGACATAGAACAGAGGTTTCTGGAAACTTGGTCCAAAATTTAGCACAACTGTTTATAAAGAATATCTGTTCTTTAATTGTATGCAATGATCCGTGATCTTTATTGTCAGTATGTTTACCTATCTTACCAGACGTGTTATATTGAATATACACAGGGACTGTCATTTTTCTCACCCTGCATAAACGTGTCGTGTATGCATATTCTCACATTGCATGTGGAATGAAAAAGGTTAGGGTTATGCATTTACAGGCAGCTGACTGTAACCATTGCCACCTTACTGCCCAGAGGAAAAACGAAATAGGTTGTCATGAGACAGACCGAGGAGTTCCAGCCAACATGTGCCTCAGCCAACATGGCCAGATAGCTGTAAACTATAATTAATTCTATTTTCCAGAAGTCCTCACCACACCATACACCAGGGAATGCCAACCAGTGGTCATTTTTCTCAGGAACTGAAGGTTTGTTCTGTAGCTATTTGACCGGTCTGCTCATTTGAGGGAAAAGTGGCTTAAAAGCACATTAGAGACAGTGTCAAGACTCTCAACCCCTTTGGCCATGTGCTCGTGGAGTGTCAAATGAACCATTTCCATCCTGCTGTACAATCAGCCTGGAGAGAAAAAAAGTCCATTAGGGATAAGCTGCCTCCTGATTTCTTCTAACTGCCCCGTGATAGAAACAAACTTGGAAATTGCTTCACATTGAAGCCAGATAGTTAGAGTCAGTGCAGTCAGGGAAAAGACAGCATCATTTTCGAAACAATGAAACCCCCTCACCTTTGGGATGCATGCCAATTTAATCCTTGCAGAGCTCTTACTTTAGCAGCCTACACACTATTATCCCTTTCATTGCTGGCTAGAACCTGCATTATAGATTTGTCACACCAGCAAGGACTTGGAGGGATTATATTAACTCTTGGGCTGCTGCCAGGGTTCCTACTGGAGAATTCCCGCTGACCTAGCAAAGTGCAACCAGTTGGGTTTTTAGCCTCCTTCTGTAGTTTTAAAGGCAGGCTCTGCTGTACTTAAAGACACTGTCCTTGTCCAATGGTCCCATGTATGACTTTTCTGTTGGAATAGCAGCAGCAGGGATAGGATCCCAATTTAAAATGCAGGCTCTACCCCTCCCATTTTGGCCTCAGGAGAATGCCTTTTTTTTGCCCAACCTGTAAAACTGCCTTGGCTGTAACACTTGGCCCCCAAAACTGGTGGAAGGCTTGGAGAACAGGAGATGGAAGCAGCGTGGCTGGGAGCTCATTAGGAGCCATCAAGGACTGTGTGCAGGAAGAAGGAGGATAAGATTTATTCGTATTACTCTGTGAAAATGGCGAGGGGCTTACGTGACACCGTCAGCGCAATGTTATTTTAAAAAACCTTGTTGGGACTTTATTGCGGAGCAAGAATTATTTAAGCTAGACTATTACTTGAATAAATGTTGGCTTAAGTGGTCTGATTCAAGGTTTACAAAATTAGAATTGAACTTTTAGAACTTGATCCCACAAGTTCGATTTGATTTTTGCAGTGAGTAATTCAATATTATGCAGAGCACAGGTTAAAATTACTGGTTCAGATGAAGATTCCTGGTGTAATGAACCCAGCCGAGACAAGTGTTTAATTTTGCATGCAGCTGACCCAAATTCTTTCTATGTGTACAGTCAGCAAAAAACCCCACAGTTGTTTTTTGCATCTTCAGATGGAGAGAATATATAGGTCTTTGCCTTGGGTATTATTTATTCCATATTTGGTCATATTTCCAAACTGGAATTGTAGTTGTAATTTACTGGTGTAAATCATACAGTCACTCCAACAAACAAAACTCCGGATTTGTGTCAGTTAAGGACGTGTCCACTTTTCCTCTCAACCTTTACATTTCCATCCCCCCTCATCGTGCCAGTTTAAACCAGTGCCAATCCATCAGTGTTAATAGAGTTGTGCCTGATTTATAATGTTGTGACACTAAAATCAAACTGGAAACCCATAAAACTTTTAATTAAATCATTTTAACATGCAGTAATCAATGTAACCTACTTTCATGCGAATTATTTTACTTAGAGAAATAGATTATCATGAATTAATTCTGTATTTCTTCAAGATAAAAATGGCTGCAAGCTATTTACCGGGTGCTCACAGCACTGAAGGACTCTACAACATTTCTATGTAGTCCTTATCTGCAACTGTTGCTTTTATTCAGATTTTTGTACGTTCCACGGTCTACAATAGTTTATCAAAAGCAATGTCACTGACCTGAGTAATTCAAGCTGTGTGTTTCGGTTTTCTTGGCATTAACCTTTCAGCCTCAGCCTCCCATTTTTGGCATCCACTCTAAGACAACAGAGATGCCTGGTTGACTGAAAATTTTTGAAGAGAAAAAGAAGAATTTGGGATCAAACGGAGCAAGGTAAGAAATTGTATTTGGACTTTGTTCTTGATGCCTCTCTAATCTTTTGACAGACAAGTTTTATTCAAGTCATAGAAGTCAATAAGGACTGCCGGCAGACTGTGTCTCTAACTGGTCCCAAAAGGATGAGTATGTTCGCTGAAATTTGGCCGGTTCAGGGTACACGGGTGCAAGGCAGTTGAGAAGCTTCAGAACCTCTTAGAATGGTGATTGCCATCACCCAGGCTTCCCAGGCGTGTATGTTTGGTGTGTCTTTGCACTGAGAGTATATCTGACCTCTGCTGTCCCTCAGCTTCTGAGATGGGTCACAAGAATAAACCAGATGAATTCATCTGATAGGTAAATATTGCTCTGAAATTTGTTTCTTATTCTATGGTTAATTTCACACGCACACACCCATAACGAACCCCTTTTCTTCGTTGACACCCCAATACTGTTTCACCTTAGCTGGGGAAACAAAACCATTCATGATGAGCAAGTAAAAATAACATAATACTGAGACTCAGAAAATGGTATATTTTTAAATTACCACAGCCAGACATGATCTCAAACTCCTAATAAAAACACGAATCCCTACCTCTTCTTCACAGTTGCTGTTACACCAGATGCTTTAATTTCCCTCCTGAGAGGACAAAAGTTTTCAAGCCACCTTGCCATATGTGAGTTGTTGCTGTTAGGACGACCACTGCAATTTTGCTTCTGTTAATTCCACTTCCCAATTCCCAGCTGTAATTTTTGTTATTGCTGTAATCCTTTTCTCCAGTAGAAAATGCACTGCTATTTTTTTCTTGCCCTGCTTGTGTGGACGGTAGGAAAATGTTGATAGTTGTTCTGGAGAACCTTCTCAGGCATGGCACTTCATAAATGCCATTAGGAAATGTTACCACTCTAACATTTAATGCAAAAATTAGTGGCCTATCATAGCAGAAAAGAAACAGAAGACACCAAGGCAGTAATCCAAAACGAATCCCACTTACCACAATGGAGGGATCTGTTCAGCCTGGAGAAGAGAAAGCTCTGTGGGGACCATAGAGCAGCCTTCCAGGATCTGAAGGCTGCTCCAGGAGAGCTGGAGAGGGACTGTTTGTCAGGAAGTGGAGTGACAGGACAAGGGGTAATAGTTTTAAATTGGACGAGGGAAGATTTAGATTAGATATTAGGAAGAAATTCTTTCCTGGAAGGGTGGTGAGACACTGGAACAGGTTGCCCAGAGAAGCTGTGGATGCTCCATCCCTGGAAGTGTTTAAGGCCAGGCTGGATGGGACTTTGAGCAACCTGGTCTGGTGGGAGGTTTCCCTGCCCATGGCAGGGGTTTGGGACTCAATGATCTTTAAGGTCCCTTCCAACCCAAACCATCCTATGGTTCTGTGATTCCATGAAACCTACCAGACACCTTGATTGACTCTAAAATGTCCAATGTTATCTAGAACTCTGCTGCTAGGTGAACCTCCCAGAGTTTGCAGCACTCCTACCTGTGTGCAAGGGGGTTCCAGAGTTACTTGTCCCTGTGCCTTGACAGCAGCAATAGCTCAAATTCCTTGATATGCATAAAGCGTATCTAAAACATATCTTTTAACACTGGACTGCCTGCAAAGTAATTTACAACCATTTTATTTTCAACTGCACTCAAGCTAGCAGCATATGTGCCTGCAGCTTAATGGCTAGCAGAAATGATTAAGAATGGGGAAGATAAAAGCTCAAGTCACTCGTCACTCTGAAAGACAGATTTAGGACATGCTCATGCTACTTTTAAGGTAGAGCCTTCCTCGCCTGTGGCTCACTCATGCTACATTTTAGCAGTGGTGAAGGAGCCTTTGCAATGTGGCAGCATCCCCTGCTGAGAGCTGAAGGATTTGCTCCAAAGTAGGTGGTGTTTGATCATGAGAAAAAAGGATTATTGCCACAAGTGCAGAGGAACCACAATAACTGAGTCTCAGCTTCTCCCAGAGTTGACCATGAGGCTATGGGTGCTGTTTTCGCTTGTGTGAGGATTGTGTTTTTTCTCCCTGTTGATCTTCATGGATTCCACATGGTTTATATGTGTGTCTTTCTATTGGAAATACACACCCAGCCTTGCTACTGACTAGACCTTGGATCATGAAGCTGCGGCTTCACGACTGTGTACTACCAAATTTAGCAGCTTCCTGGCAGTTGCAGTCAATTTATTTCTGGAGTGGTCCACAGGAGTTAATTACATATAGTAGTGAGGTACTGCAGGCAGAAGAAAGTTTTAAGATGGACCAGAATATAAAATTTGAAGAATATGAATGCTGAAAGAAGCAAAAATGTAAATGAATTCTTAATATTTTTTTTTTTACTCTTCTTTGGTGCCACTTGGCACTTTTTTTCTTGGGAAAACACTCATAAAATACATGTTCCAATAAATAGCAAAAGGTCATTTTGTAATTATTATGATCATTTTCATTAAACAGCCCCTATCTAAACAAGCCTGGTGTGATTGCTTTAAAATTAATTACATTTTCTAAATTAGTTTTGCCAAAAGCTAAATACACTCATATAAAGCTAGAATGAAAATTAATATTAGAAGAGATTTTGTATGTCTTGAATACTGTTGTCATCAGCAATTTTGGGGCAATATTTCCCATTTGGACAGGCGATATAATTGTAAATACAGGTTGTACTAACAAAGGTAAACAACTGGCGGGCCAGGGAAGCACTTGTCAAAATCAACCCTGCTATAACACGTAGCACTGACCTGCATTAATTTGCACTTTATTGGGCAAGGAGGAAGAAAATCAGCACAAGTGGCAAACTCCTAGATGAGAGTATTCTTGCAAATGTAGCAAAATTCACACACTGCAGAAAGCAAGAGGTAATAAGTCTATAAACCATATGGGAACTACAGAGCACGAACCATGATGAAAGCCCTGTTATTATTATTACCTTTTTCAGCAGTAAGAGATCACAGACATTTACAATTCGAGCAAGAGGAAACATTTACTGACTTAGGCACAGTAAATGTGGTTTATTCCCTACATTTCAGAAGTAATTTTCCTTCACACATGCACTCTTCAAAAGTACTCACATTGCTATAAGGTGAATAATGCATTTATAAACTGGTGAACTCAGGCATAGAAACCTAGTCCTCAGTTTTCAAAATAATATTTCTACTAGCGAATTCAGCACACGGTTTTTAACAAATTCCTCATAATCCATTCTATTCATTAGGGGATTCCTGTGTAAATTCTGGGTTTCAGTAATACCTGCGGGAAATATCAATAAAGTTTAAGACTCAGATTATTCATATTGGTGTCAGTAGTTTTCATCAAGCTTCCTTCTTCAGATTTTGAGGACTATAGCAGTAATCATCAAGGTACATCAAGCCAGATTTACTATTGTCTCCTCAACTAGATGAATGTCTCCTCATATTTTCTGAGATCCTGTGCTTTTTGCAATCCCTTTGCAGTGTTGGCCAGGAAGACATCACTGTGACCTAAAACACAAGTTGTCCTTGCTCACTTCACTATCGATCACCTTCTGCCAGGCCTGCTTTATGAATCTCCTTTAGGTTCTCTAATAAGGATGCAGAAACAGAAGGGTTCATGTAGGAGATCTGTCTGTGGTGGAAAATCCCCTGACCAGAAGCTCTCCTTGCATTTAAAAATAAATGAAGATAGATATAAAGTAAACCATAACTTACTTTTCCTATGACTTCTCACCCCAACAGCAGAATCTGCAACTTTAAATTATGATTACTCCCCTGTGCAGGACTGAAATATTTTGTCCTCATAATAAATGTGACTGCAATTATTAGGATTTCCACACCTTTGCAAAGATTTCACTTACATTAAAAAAAAAAGATCAATATGTTTCAAGTTGGGTCTATTCCCGTGAACTTTGCACCTCAGTCTTCAAAATGTCAACATCTGGGTAAGGATGTGGGAGTTTCTCTTTTTTTGTCATTCTGTTTCATAACATTCAGCTTAGATCAGTTCATTATTCTTTCCGCATTGCAACTGTTTCCAAGTTTCTTTTCCCTCTAATCGTTGTCATACCATATGTTTTGCTGGCGTGTTTTGGTCTACACAAGACTTTAGTCCCAGTAGTATTTTTTGTGACAGACACTATCGTGTACCTAATCCTCGACTGCTCAATTTTTTACTTCTGAGGAGATATGGCCAATTTATTAATTTCTCTATGCGGGTGATACTCTCTGATGTTCCTCTCCTCCCAGGGGGCAAACCCATTGCCATGCACTGGATTCAAATATTTGCACTAGATATATAAAATTGATGTGCTGGACCATGAAAAATGTTAATTATATCCCAGGACTTTTTGCTACGTATTGCTGATGATCTGATTCTCATATATGCTAAAAGCATTACACAACCCTGCAACTGCTTTTGCAAGAGAAATCATTCCTACTACTCTGTCTCTCTCCTAGTACATGTCTGAGGATTCAGTATAAGTAAGCAATAAGTAAAAGAAGTAAACAACACTTGAGCAGCCTTTTGATGAGAATCCCAGTGCTTAAGTAACTGGTGAAGCAGAAGAACTTCAAAGGTTCTCAGCTGGTCCTCAGTGTGGTAGAAAATCAGCTTGAAGTCTTATCCTAGAATACACCTTTACCAGATATTTGTTTTTGTCAGCATGGTTTCCTTGCAGGAAAAAGCAAATAAAAAAATTTTAAACAAAGATTCTTTATAGTAAGAAAACCAACACCATGTACTAGCAGTGCCAAGATACATAGGGAAGATCAAGATAATCTGTATGAGGCAATCCTTTGCTTAAATCTTTGGTGTCTCTGCTCTAGTAGGGAGACCAAAGACATCACAGTGGCTTGACAGGGTTTTTGTATGTAAGAAGAGAAGAATAAAACTAATCTGAAGGATGTCCAAGAGGTGTCTTGGGAGGCAGATATGTCTCCTTAAGATAGACATTAAAAAAAACCCAGAAGTTTGTGTCAAAACAAGCTTTAAGTTTCACTTACTAGTAAGTTGATGAATACTTCCCCAGCAATTGGCATTTCCATGTCATAGAAATGTCAATGCTGTTACCTACACCCAAACTGAGTTAGGTGAGCCCTTCTGTTCCAGCTTTTCAGTTTTATCGAAACTGGTTATCTCGAGAGCTAAACAGCAGAGAAGAGGAAATTTTTGGATCCATGGTAGCCACATGCACTGATCGCAGCAGTTAGGTATATCTCATGTAGCTGGGCTCTTCTACTCTGTACAGAACCTGTTTGGAAATTACTCTGGGTCTCTGCTGAGCTAGTACTTCACTCTACATTCTCCAGTAATGCACTAGAAAGGAGCAATGCAAATACAGGCTGCTTTCTCCTCCTGCAATACATTATCAAGCCATTTTACTTCATATCCATGATCCTATTATTTACTTTTCAAAAGATGACAGTTAAAACAGCAAGTGAGTTTGAATCACTTAGGTTCAAAGGGTCAAGTGTGAGTTGATTAAGTCTGGGAGTTTCGAAGGACCCCAGAATACAATTTCCTTGATATTTCAGTGGGACTTTGAGAGTTTGAAATTTCCAGATCAGAGATATGAGAAAAGATATGGTCCACCACACCTTCTGCACTTCAGCAAACATTGGAATCATCTGTTGCATTATTTAATGTTGAGAAATGTAACAGAACTGTTACCATTGCCAGCAGAACTATCTGTTATACTATGCATGTTTTTGTTGAGGAAATTCTCTCACCAATTTATTTGGCTTAAGATGAGAGATGTTGTCTATATTGTAAAAGAAAGGAAGGTAAACCAGCTGGCAGTTGAATTCTAACAGATATTCTTGCAGGCAGATGCACTTCTAGTCTTCTGAATCTTCAGGTTTTGCAACAGTTTTTCCAGCTCTGGGGATGAAAGAGAATAAAGCCTGTTAAGATGGTGCGTGTTTAACAACAGTGTTAAATTACCATGAAGATGCACACTTTGTATTCTACAGTTTCATGCATGTTACCATTTCTTGTTTTCTTTAATTGATTCTGAATCATCCACAGGTTAGAATATAGTATTATAGTCACAAAAATTTGATATGTAATACTTAATGTCTGTATTGTTAAATCGCTTTTCAAAGAGCTCTTTTCAAAACTGTGTTCAGTTGAACTGCATGATTGAAGGAGCACTAATTTCTCTCCACATCTAATTAATTTCTAACAAACCATATAAAACCAGTTAGGGCTGCGTGCACTCGTAGGCTTGTTGTTTCTTTTTTTCCTAGAAACACACAGTGGCAGTAAGATTTCATTTGAATCCTATAACAGCAAAGAAAGAATTGAAATATTAATAACACATGAAATTTTTATTCCAATATTCATTTTCAAAGCACTTGGCAAATGTTGCATCTAATTAAATTCAGAATACTGCTGTGGAGTCAAGGAGTAAATCTTTTCAAGCTAAGGTCATGTGAAGGTATATGAAGGCAAGATGAGAGGAAAGCTACTGGTGGAGGGCAGAACTCCAAGCCTCAAGCAACAGCACTAACATCTCCCACTTTGTCCCAGAAGTCAATCAGAAACTAAAGTCAGGAAAATTATTTCACAGTTCAGTGTAGAGTGCCCAGTCAGCTCATCAGACCTGTGTGGTAACAGTTGATCAGGGTGGCTCTAGAAAACTGAGGACTATACTCAAACTTTTTAATAATATTTGAATGCTGCGAGAGGTGCTCTACAAAATGCTTTCCTGACTCTTCCATTGTAGTCTTCTAGTTCTGAATTTGAAAGATAAAAAAAAAAAGAAATAAAAATTTAGAGTCCACAGCTTATCACTTCAGGCTCTTTGGACATTTGGAGAAGGATTTTTCATTGCTGTTTCCCCCCCC
>VXBW01006790.1:1189660-1302014 GCA_013400375.1 Thinocorus orbignyianus
CCCGCCTCTTACTGTTGCAAATCATGTAAATAACATAGCTACTGAAAGAAATTACCCTAAAATAAATAGCCTGTAATCAAAGCTACATCTTGCATCTTCCTATGTTCCACTTTGGACTCTTTTATCCTGTTTTATATATTCAAACCAAATCTATTTAGGTGAGTAATTTGAGCTTTTTGATTGACAGGCTTCTCAAGATTAGGTTTTCTTTCTGTTTATATTTTCATATTGGGAGTATTATCACACCAGCAAGATAGAAAATTTCGGTTTTAGCTGTGCTTCAATGCTGCTGAATCGTGGCAGCCAAGTACTACCTTCAAGCCCATCTGTCCAAGGAGAAAAAGAATCAATTTGAAGTTTATCTGTGCACAAAGCATTCATAAATCACTGAATTATAGGAAGCACCGTATCAGCTTCAGAAACATTACTTCATTATCAGCAGCTTCCATTTTGTCAGTCACAACCATTAAAAATGTGTCAAGTTTAAAGAACAATGATTTCTTGAGAGCTTTTGCAAATAAATCATGAGATTTTTGTGCTTAATACCCCCTTGTTAACACCTGAGGGTTTTTATTACACTTTAATATTTCTCTTGCTTCTCCCTATAGTAGTAAAGGCTGAAACGTTTACTGTTTGGGTTTGGGTTTTTTTTCGCCATAGGAAAGTTACTGTTTCACATTATTTCATGATTTCAGAAACCGATGCTTCAAGAAACGCAATAGCTCTCAAGCCTGGAGGAAATCTTTTGATTTCATCACAAAAGCAGAAGCATATCATGCTCTGCTTGACTCCATTGCTTGCGGTGTCTTCATTTTCATGGTTCCAAGATTGCAGACTGTGCTTCACAACACCCAGACCCACTAATACAAAGCCTAGTCCAGTGGTTCACAGTGTGGGTTTGCAGGAGGTAAGTGATTCAAGGATGTCCTGTGGACTTCCCTTGATCTTTTGCTTCAGTGGATCCTTCATGATATCTCTTGGTGTCCACACAGCACAACAATTTACCTCCTCTTCCAGTGAGGAGCCATACAGCAAACCCAGTTCTGCAGCTTGTTTCCGAGTTCAGCTTCAACTGTCATTAATCACCACCTTAAAGGATGATTTTGTGGACATATTAATTCACTCCACTGAAAGGAAAGTTTTTAGTCCTTTGCATAACATTTTTCCAGTATCGCAGCATATCTCACTGAAAGAACAGAGAATTAAATGATGCAAACCCTACGGCCTACCATGAGCGTATTTTTGTAAATGCTTCTTTACTAAATAAAGTTCTGAAACCTTTAAAAATCCTAGGTTTATAAAGAATAAATTTCAGGGAACATACACTGTCTTAATTTTAGGTCAGTTTAAGACACATTAATCCCAAGATCTAGCTAACTTGGAGATTGATCTTTATGGCTTCAATGAGTAGGTGGCAGGGAAAGTTGCAGACACACAATTTTCTTGCACGTTTAAGAAATATAACTGTTGCCACAGCAGACCTTCAATCAGTTCAGGGCTGATTTTCCAAGCATTCAGTATCTTCCTTTATCAGGCATTTATGTATGCTGGAGAAGTAAAATAAATTTTCAGACACAGAATGCTGTGAAATGTATTTATGCTCTTTTCCTGTTGCTATATATTGTTGCAATAAAGCAAAGAAAAACATTGACAGAAAGATTTGCATCACCAGAAGAAGCTTGGTGTACACTAATTATACTATATTTTAGCTACAGAGGACAAGAAACTTCAGAACTGAATACATAACCGTATATTGTTTTTTCAATTCAATTTAATCCTAGTTTTTTGAAATTCATAACTGAGAAATGGATGCAGTGAGCTTAAAATACTAAAATAGAATGTTTGGTATTTGAAAAATTGCAGTGTACCTCTACTTTTTTGTTTAGTCAGATCAGTTAATCAACATGACCAATATCACCAAGCACACTTGCAATAGCTGTGTGAAGACATTTGGAGTTTAAATAGTACTAAACAGAGTGTGATTTTTCAGCTTGCATATTGACATTAATAGAACTCCTCCAGGCTATGCTAAATTATATTTTATATGCTATGGAGTAAGGAATCAAAAATAGGCTTGATAAGAAAACAGCAAAAATGAAATATAGCATACTCGAAAGATAAGGACAAACTTTTGGGACTGTGTATCCTACATGGCCATGGATCCCATGTGGATTGTTCCGTCAGTGCTTTCGCTGCTTCTTGAAATGGTAAGTTTTAAAAATTTTCATATTGATGGAATTCATCTGCCCACATGTCTGTAGTTCTGTGTCTCGATGTGTAGTTGTAGTAGTACTTGCCATCCACTTCTCCCTTTGTGGTCAACAGAGCTGAAACCACTATAATGAATGGAGTCTTCAGTGAAACTCCATTCATCTTAACACAGGTATTTTCCACAGATGCTCAAAGGCTGAATGCTTGTTAAAATGAAAAAACAAACAAACAGGCAAACAAAAGAAAAAACACAAACATAAAACTTCCATTCTTCTCATAGAACAATGTTCAGGTGTGAAATCAGCTCTCTCAAACATAACTATTGGTTGCTGTCCTGTGATCTCAGGGGTCTCTGTTGTAACAGACTTCGCACTGGTACCTTCAGCTGAATCTGATAAGGTTCTCTTCTCTTCACCAGTTATAATCTATCTGGACTCTGGTCCTGTGTGAACACACCATCTCATTGACAATATTTAACATACAAAACATCTCCTAAAATTCTTAGCCACCTATAAAAGACTGTCTTACCTGATTATTTCTGCATCTACTGGAAAGTTTTTGCTGTTCGTTTGCAAATATCTGTGTGCAAGTCAATAACTTCAGCAGCAAGGAACTGCCTGGAAATCAATGAGTCACTTTTCCCAGGATGTTAATCAAGTCATTTAAGCACACAAATTGGACTGGACTGAGCAGGATGTGCCTGGGGGAATCTCCAGAATGGTAGGGTATGAAATTCCCACCTAGGGAGCTGCTGTAACGCTCAGTTAAATGATTGATTGTTCAGTCAACCCCCTAATTTCAGCTCTGTCCAATGCCTCAAACCAGTCCATTATCTCATCTAGGCAGACAACCAGTTGGGCAGTCCCTGAAACATCCTGGGAATCAGAGGCTTAAATGCACTGTGCAAGATTAGGCACAGTCCTTATACCCAACTACACTGCAACTGTAATTAAACAAATTTTATTTTCATCCCTCCAAGTCATTTATGACTGAAGTCCCATAGCTCTCGCCACACGACCAAAATCTAGGCAGATAAATTGTATCCAGAAAGTACTTCTTTCCCACCACTTATGTGGTCTAGAATAATTGCTAAGCTGCAGATATTTCTACTGTGTGTGTCTCCACTTAGTCTGAGTCCCAGACGCTGTGACTTCCAGGCGTGACTCACTGTTATCTTATGACAACTCTGAACCATATGCTAACGTCAACTGGAAATTAAGGTGGAAGTGTGAAAGTTTTGAGTAAACACAGAAGGAAATTTCTGGTACAGCTTTCTGAGCAGAGCAGAAATTCTTACTCTTATCCTGTCATGATCTTTTATTCGTTTTTAAGGTGTAGTTGCCTGCGTAGTAGAAGTCAGAATCTGATGATTACATTATTCCAAGTACAAATTGCTTTGTGGTGCTGGGACAAGATTATCAGTGTTACTTAACTGCTAGAATGATCCTTCACAAGGCTTCCTTCTGGACCAAACAGCACTATCTCAAAAAATTTCCAGGTACAAGAATCAAGAATCAATGTCTACATCTATATTAACAAGTTCCTCAGTCCAGTATAAGTGGCTACATAAACAGAAATACTTGTGGTGGGATTTTGGCAGCTAAACTCTGCATTGAGGGGGAAGGGGCAGGTGTGTTAAATGAAAATAAGTCTAGTCTGGTCCCGTGGATGGGATTGCCCTTTAGCGATGGAAGCACATTAGTTGTGCTCTTAGAGTCTTACGATTTAGCTTCATCTGCAAAGATGACAGCTCACAGCTTCAAGACCATTCCACAACATAAAACAAAGAATGGGTAATGGGGATTATCAAGAAAATAAATTCTTAAGTAATGCCTGATCCAGCTGTTGAGGTCCAGTGGATATTGCCAAAAATTAGTTTGAAAGAAATCCTTCTCTTTTGGAAGAAGAAGGAATCAATCAGCATAGATTGCTGTGCCAAATAATCTTGATTCCCAAGGACTTGTCAGGCACTTGCAGCACACTGGCTCAGGACATCCCTGATAGTCCTTTCCAGTTTTCTATTGCTATCAACTGAAAAACAGTTCTTTAACTTCTTTATTTCTGTTAGAGAAATTGAAACTATCAAACCATCAAAATATGAATTTCTGGAGGGTCTCAAAGTAATCCAGATTAGCTTCTGGTTTAAAGATATGCTTAATTTTTGCTTAATTTGCTCATTTAGTTCTCTGATGGGAAAATTATATATAAGCTTTCGTACGATCTCCTTTTGAGAAGACAGAATATCTCAGGGAGTAACATACTGGGAAAGTCTTGGGAAAAGAGGAGTAAGAAAAGGGGAAACAAAGACTCTAATAGTCTTATTTGTTGTTCAGAAGTTCATTACAAGAAGCAGATTTATAAAGGCATTTGAAATACCTGGAGATTAAGGAGTTAGCCAGAAGGAAGGCAGAGGCATGACTGAAAGTTTACAATTCAATATTTGGAACAACTTTAGTATTTCCTAGAGTGTTAAACCCACAGAGTTATTCCCTTACGTTCTCTATTGTGCCAGCAAAGTTCTATCAAACATCTTTATAGTGTTCCGATACATATGTTCTCAGTTATTAGAAAAGAGGTTTAACATGATGGATGTTTGCTGCCTCTTGATTCTGTCCAGCCATCCTTCCACCCCCCAGAGAGATCTATGATAAATAATTTTCTATGATACAGTGGAAGGAAAGCACTTTTTCAGACTCTAGTTTTTCTCTCTCTTGTCACTCATGTATTGCATGACATCCAAGAAAGATCTACTGTATTATTGTTTTCTCTTTCCTTTTTAATGATTTTCTTTTATTGTTTTGCCCTACGGTTCCAACGGGAAAACAGAAGTATTAGAAGAAGACTAGAGAACACCACATGTTTGACAAAGACAAAGGATACACAAAAGTACTCATCAAAGAAAGTCCAATCCTAGTCTGTGATGATGGAGATGAAATACTAAGAGAATCTTATTCTCTCTGGGGTTGCATTTATCATTTTAGTTCATATCAAGGGAAAAATGTCAGGATTTACCAACTCAGATCCCCAAACCACTAAGCCGCAATACCAACAGCTTCCCAAGACTAAAAGAATCAATGCTTCTTGGCTCCATCTAGGAGGCATGAGAGAAACACTTGAATCACATTTTGTGCAAGTATTTCATATACACTGGATTTGCATGTCCAGGTTTTAAGTATGGCACCAAAATTCAAAGCAAATTCAGCTGAAGGTACCAAAGTTTACATTGTTTCTCATTTCAACAGTAAAGAACTCTTGGGGTTCTCACTGTATCTTTAAAGAAAAATCATTTTTTCTTCCAGCTGGCATTAATTTCTTTATTAGGTGTAAATACATATTTCAATAGAAAATTTCACCTTTATAACACATAGCTGGCCAAAGACTACTGAGAAAGGAGGATAACTGGAAATTCTGTAAGGATTTAAAAACAGTGACAGGTCAGAAAATGGACTACTTGCTACCTGGAAAATGTCACAAACAAAAACTGAAACAATTTTTAATTCAAAATTTAACAAAAATGTCACTCAAGTATAAAGGAGATGACCGTCATGTTTTGGGGTAGGAGTTTTGGGGGGCTTTTTACAGATTTCTTCTTTAGTTTGTTTTTTCCACAAGCTACAGTCATTAAACAAGATTCAAAATCAGAGACGCAGAAATATTTTGTATCTATCAATTACCAGAAAATTTTCAGAGTGCTCTAGAGAAGACAACATGTGAAAAGAATATAGGACAGGTTTTTCATGTTCCTACCACATTGACTCAGAGAAAACCCAGGGTTTGTTTTCCCTTATCATCCAGTTTTTGAAAAAGGGAAGAAAAAAAGAGAAAGACTTGAGAGCATTGGCTTTCACTGCGTAACGATTTCTACAGAATCATGAGTAATGCTTGTGAAAAAACAGAGTAGAACAAATTTCAACATCTCTAATGCCATTTTCACAGTAAGCATTACCACAAGATGACTATTCTCCTGCTTTTTTAGCAATGTTTTTTTTACTCTGACATGGTGCCACCATGCCAGCTGAGGTGGAGGGGGAAGATTTCTACTTTCCAGGGTATTAGTCCTGTACCACACCATACACGCTTGGGAAAACTTCTGTTTTAAGCACACAACACCAGGTGAGCTACTTCTGTGACATGAATCATGTTAAGACTTGCCTTCTCCATATCACGACTTAGCCTTTGCCTGCAAAGATGATGTCCGTAGTGTCACTATGTCTTCATACGGCATTCCATGGGGTGACAAAACTCACCTACTGGCTGTCTCATTCATGATTTCTCTCCCAGTGCAAACACAAAGGTGAAGTAATAGAGGTAAGTCATCTTTCAGGGAAAGAAGATCCTTTTAGTGTTAAATGGAACTACATCCAATGATGCCCATCTCTTCTTTATGGGGATTATACTTAGTCGTGGAACAGAGATATCTAATGACTGAAGCTAGCTGAAAATTCTTCACTGAAAACATACTGTGGAATATTATTAAAAAAAAATAAATGGATTATGTGCCTGCCTTCAGTAATAACAGTTCACAATTCATCTGAGAAGAAAAAAAGATGAAAGCTACAATATTTCTCTTATGGTTTTGGTTGTTCCTGGGCAAAGGAAAACAGTGAGGAGAAATTAGTTTTACTCTGAGAGAGCCTGAACTGATTCAGCTTTGGTCCTAAAGCCATGTAGACTTGTTAGCTGGGCTTCAGCTGAGCTGATATCTGCTGTCTCTCAGCAGTGTGTGTAACACCATTATATTGAGACTCCTTTGATGTACGATGGTCAGTTTTTCTGCATCTTCATTTCGTAAGAAGGCAGAGACATGGAAGTTGTAATAGGCAGATTTTTTTTTTCCTGCAGCACACTAGAATTGCTACTTTGAACATTGTTTTGACTCTTGGAAAATATTTTAGTTCAATATTTGCTTAATAAGTCAGTGATTTCTCTCCCAAGAAAATTTCTTATCAGCTGTTTCCATGACAAAGACAACCACACACAGAGTCACTGATGATTAAGGGATACATTTAGCCAGCTCACTTCATCTTTTGGGAAGGTGTTTTCTTTAACTGTTTGTCTGAACTTTCTGGAAGAGGACCCAAATTCTTTGCATATCGACCCAATGAGTCTGCAATATGTTCAAGAAAAAGGTATAGAAAGAAAGGAAAGGAGAAAGTAAAGATCATGCCATTTTCACATCTTCAGTGGTTTGTAGATTCTGAGCAGAAAAGAAATATTAACAATTCTTGATTAGTTTTCTCATCTTGCAAAACACCAATAAATTTATGCCCAGTGGCTGCAGGATAATTATGCGACAATTTTTACACTGGGTTCCTTCCTGCTTATTGTAATTTGATTCTAACAGAACAGAATTACTTCCCCCCCACACCTCCAATTTTCTTTTCCTCTGCTCATCCACTTGCATTTATCAGTTTTTGTTTAGTTTCCTTATCATTGTCATCAAACGTCACAGCTATCCTGAAACATGTATTATTTCCACAGCATATATTATTCTTTTTACAGATGTCAAGGGATCCTCTCATCTTTGCCAGGACTCTTACTCTAGCAGCAAAATTATGTGCTCTGTGCTTCAGCAAATCAAAAAGGTTTTACTATTATTTGTTAAACCTGGAAAAACCTTGTCTTCCTGGGCTCTTTGTTATTCATTTTATTTATTCAGAACTGTGTTTCAAACTAGTTTATTTTTATCATACCAAAGTATGTATGCATTCAAACTTAAAAAGAGCAATTAAAGCTCACCTTCACATCTCAAGATAGTTTTGATTCAGACATGCACGGTTCTGAAAGATTAGTTTTCACTTTGCAAAATACCTCTCACTTTAACAATTGATTTTGCTCACTTTTCTCTCTTTAATACTTTTGGCATTCTTATCAACAAATCTCTATGCATTTTCATTAGAGATGAGCCATCAAATGTTCTGGTAATTCAGCTAATGTTTACATCGGTAACTTGTTGACTAGAAAAAAAATGATCCTTTAATGAATGCATTAGCAGAACGGGAACATAAATCTGCTAAATAGAATGGCATTACTTACTGTGATACAAACCTGATTTGCTAAAGTTCTTTTTTTGGGGGAGGAGGGGGAAGGGAAAAAAGGAGTTATTCAAAGACCAGTAATCTGCCTGATGTGTGTTGTATTGGAAGACAGACAACTTTCTTTTTCTTTTGCTTTTTCCAAATCTCTGCATGAATATGAACATGGTTTCTGTACTGCAGACCTCTAAAATTCGAGTTGGGCCACATACCTGACATTTTCTGCTGTCATAAATTCAAGCAGTATGTGGTGTTCTATAATGTGGGAAAATATCCATAAATAAATCACTTAGAAATCTTCACGAGTATATTATTGGTACTGTGCTGTGTGTAACAAATCTTTTTTATTTCCCTTTCCAAGCTACTTAGTCTAGGCTTAGGTAACACACAGATAGGAGACTATTTCAGCATCTTGAATGCTGCAGATACAGAACAAGAAATCCTGTTTAGTAATCGGCAAATATCAATTTAAGGAAGTTAAATGAGTTTAAAAATGTCTTTTTGCTTTATCATTGGGATTCAGTTCAAGGAAAAAAAGTAAAATGTGGATTAAGTAGACGAATCTGGACCATCTTGGTTCCCATTGCTGTCAGTGAAGCATAACGATCAATTCATCTTGTCTAAAGCAGTGCCTAAAACTGTCCGGAAACCATCCTGAAAAGGACTGGGTTTGCCCATTAATTGCAAAGGGACACCTGAGCAAGCAGGTGTGTGGATTGGGATTGTCTAGCACTGGATGAAAAACATGTCACACACAATTAATAAATGTAGTTATTCAACACGCAACTCCCACCTGCATTCTAACTGTATCCAGACTGGATTGCTAGAGAGTAATTTCTGGGGCCACAAGTGCCACACATAAGATTAAACAACATTAAACACTGACTATTTAACAATTCATTGCCTGCTCTGTACTAACACTCTTCCACTTCTACATGCCAGATAGCGAGAGAAGCAAGAAGATAATTTAAAAAAATAAAAAAAAGTTACACTTTTTATTTATATGCACTGGTGGATTTGTCAGTGTTAGATATATGATTAGACTCAATGATTTCCAACCTAAATAATTTTCCTAAATGATTCTCTGATCATTTGCCTGTGGTTTACAAATTGCATAATTTTTACATCTTCAACATGGGTAGAAAATTCATTATAACCCATCAGTTGAACCCTAACATCTCATCTTGAAATAATAATACCTTTTTCCTGACACCCTGGTACTCGGTTCAGCTCATGAAGCTTTTCTGCCTGCCTTTCTCCCTCTTTTTCTCTGCTTCCTTTTGTCTATGATCTCTGAATTAGAAACCATGTTGCTTATTCAGACTCAAGCCTATTGAGAGGAAAAAAAATCATTCTTTCAGTCCAGTAGGTGTTAGGGTTTTGCTAAGTTTGTGTGTGTGATGTGCATGGTTTGTTTTGCATTGTTTTGCTTCAAGGGCAATGTTTTCCAGGTACTATGTGCAGTGCTAGATGTCAAAAAATGTTTCCCCCAAATAATCTTAGCAGAAAAGGTTTTTTGTACAAAATAAACAGATCCATTGCTTAAACAAGAAGCCTTTTAGCACATGCCAGTATCGTATTTGCAACAAGTAAACATGTCTCTTGGAATTGCTATGGATATTACACAGATGTCCAGAAGGCGAGCAGGACAGATTTGAGTTGCAGGATCTCTGAATGCCTCTGCAACTGAGAGTGCCAGTTCATGTCCCTGGATCAAAGATTTGAACAAATCATGGTGCAAGAACCCTGGTTTTGGCAGCATGTAGTGTCTTTTCCCTCATTAAAATCTTCTCATAATGAGAATGGACCTGGCATAACGTCACCAATAATTTCAAGAAAAAAAAAAACAACGATGCTCAATGTCCTTTTTTTAGCAGTTGTTAATCTTTATCACATACCAGCTGTGAATCCAGCCCCAATCCCTAAATCCAGCCAGGCATTCTTAGCCCAGTACTCCCATGATAATGAAAAGTAAACTCAGAGTTTGTAACACAGTGAAATATAAGCATTGCCATGAAATTCCAGTAATCAAGGATATTTACTTACTCTTCTGGACTTTTCAACTGGGCCTGAAGCTGCAGGCCAAGCTGGAACAACCAAGAGCTGAGACATCCAGTGGGAAACTCTTCAGGAGTGACGGAATGTGTCCCAACACGGTGTGTTCAGCCTTGCAAAATGAAATCTGAGAGACAACAGGTTGGGTGAAAGCAGGAGTGCAATTTAAATGAAAAACTGCTGAGGGTCAGGCTAAAACAGGTGGAAACTGATTATGAATGCAAACAAAATGGAAATCACAAGGATTTGGGGACAATCAGGTTTTGTAAGAGCCTCTCAAGAAAAGGAGGAGGAACAAAGGTCTACCAGTTTCAAAACAAAACATAGTAAGTTTTTGAAGGTAATTATATAGTAACAAGGTTCTGACAAAGAGAGCTTGGATTGTTAAGTCTCTTATCTTTCAATTTCTTCAAATTAAAACATCCCAGAATTATTTAACTGGGAATAAGCCACAGGATTTTGGGGACAAACATATATATATATATGTTGAGATGTATGTATGGAGTGTGCCTAGTTTATATTTTATTAAAAAATCACCAGTGGGAAATGTCCTAACCACAATGTTCCCAATTAATATTTCAAAAGCAAGTAAAGGGTGAAATAGGGAGAGCTGGCTTCCCACGACCTAATTGCAGTATAACACAAATATCAGAAACAACCTGCTGTCCATAGGAAAAGGAAATATTTCACTTAGGTGTAGTGTGTGCCAGGGGTGGCATGTCCCCATTCTTCTTGACAGGCCAAACTGCACCTTCCCTTACTCAAGACTTATCCTTAGTCTTGGAGAGGCCGTAATCCAGGAAAGATGTTGGCAGCCAAGATACACTTAGGGAAGAAAAAAACCAAGGAAAATAATAAGGAGAAAGAGACCTTGAAGTGATGAATCTAGACCATCCAGATCTGTTGAATGTGAAGTAATGATTTAAAAAATGCCTTTTTTTTTTTTTTTTTTAAATTAGAAGTCCTTATTTTGTTTATAGCACACAATTTCAACAAAGAATTCTTTTTTATGGCCATATAAATCGATTTGCTTTGTAGTTCTGGGTGGAAGACTCTTCTAAACACAAGTGAAAAGAGGCTTAAGTATTACAACTTTTTCCAATACCCCTTTTTGTTACATTTTCATCATTCTCAATATAAATTAAGGGTTGTCACAGTAATGTACTCCATCTGAAAACAGCTCAGAACAAATCTGGGTCACTGATTTATGGAAAGATTCTGTCTGCAGGTTTTTGATATTTTTATAAATAACTACGACTACAGTATTGAAAATTGCATATTTCAAGATAATAGATGAAAGCTTCAGAAATTAGGAGTAGCCAGATGAAGAAAAACAGGAACAATTTAAAAACAAGATCAATGCTATAGGTAGAAATGGGATGTAATTCACATAAAGGTAAAATATTCATCTGTGGAAAAAGCAGTGACAAAGAGCATATATTAAATGAAAGAAGACACTGATAAATTTTGGGATCATTATAGAAAGAAAATAAAATAGAACAAAACAAGACACTGCATAGATGCCTGAAGAAAAATAGAAAGGAAAAACTAAATAGACTTTTGTATGAAAAGAACTGGAATAGAAAACTATAAAATTTTTTTACACTAAATCCTGCTTCCTTCAAAGTCAAGGTCAAAGCTACTGAGGATTAGTTCGAGAATGAACTATGAAAACCTCTGGTTATTTATAAAAAGTCATATCAAGAGCCTTCTTGATGGGAGATGAGGGAGTTGTGTGGGAGTGTCTATTTTAATTAAAGACAGTAACAATCTCTACTATATCAATCACTTCTGCAAGAAAAATGTTCTTCTGCCGGCACTGACTTTCAGCTATTTTAGTTTAAACTAACAGTATCACTGTAAACTAATATTCATTATTGCTCTGATCCGCAGAGTTTGAAGATGTCAAACATTTGTTTTCTGTACATTAAACATCTGAAGTTATTATGAACTCTGGAGAGCAAGATTACATATTACTTTGAGGTTGCTGCAGTCTGTTGTAAGAGCAGACACATGCACATACACATGCTGTTTTGGTTTCTTTTTTAACATTCCCCTCCTCAGCCTTAAATAACTCATTTAAAACTTAAAATGCACCATCCTTTGCTGCAGTGTGTCAGACCAAGGACATTTACAAGCATGGCTTTCTTTGGAGGGTAATTACTCACAACTCTTGTTCACACTGCAATTAAAGGACATAATTCAAGTGTTTCTACCATATAATGTACAAAGAGATAAAACAGTGCAGGAAGTATCCCCTTTTAGCATCATAAATAATACGTTAGTTTTAAGCACCTTTTTTTTAACTGCATGATGGATTTTTTTTCTCCTTTGAATCAGAGACTCACACACACCTGAGAAATTAATATTCACTCCCCATTTTGCATTTGGGTGAAGTGGGGCAGAGCCCAATTAGATAATTTGCCTTTCTTAGCAGAGGCAGTGCCTACAGCTGAGGAACTTTAAGATGGTTCTTATTTCTTGGGTTTATGTACATTCCCCAGCTGCATCCTGTCTTCCAATTTGGGTCCTGATACTCACCATCCTTTCCTCTGGTTCTACTCCCTTCTTGCAGGAAGATTAAATAGATCCAAAGACCAGCAGAACATCATGAGATGCAAGAATCATGGTCACAGAAGAGCAAATACAGTTTTCAGAGGTTTTCCCTTTTTATTTCCCTCTGCAATAATGCACACATCATGGGCAACAAACAGAAGGAGCTAGAAGCCCTGTGGCTACTAGAATGCTAAAAACTGGTGGGAAGAACCCCATGACTGCAGTGCAGCTATTGATGGCCACAGGCTGTTCAGAAGGGGCAGGAGGAAGAAGGGGTGGAAGCATTGCCCTGCACATCAAGAAATAGACAGAGTGTGAAGAGCTGTCTCTGGAAACAGAAGAAGATCAGTGAGAAATAATGTCATTCAGGGATCTGTACTGGGACAAACAATGTCTAATATCTTCACCAATGACATAGACAGTAGGATCAAGTGCAGCCTCAGCAATTCTGTGGGTGACATCAAGCTGAGTGATGTGGTTGACTTGCCTGAGGGATGGAATGCCACCCAGAGGGACATGAACAAGTTTCAGAAGTGGGTCTGTTTTCATAGCAGAGGTGCTCCAGACCTCTGATCAGGCTGAGGGAGTTGGGGTTGTTCAACCTGGAGAAGAGAAGGCTCTGGGGGGACACCTTACTGCAGCCTTTTGGTACTTAAATGGGACCTACAGGATAGATGAGGACAAGCTTTTTAGCAGGACCTGTTGTGATAGGACAATGGTTTATGGCTTTAAACTAAAAAGGGGGAGATTTAGACTAGTTGTAAGGAAGACATTTTTTTATGCTGAGGGTGGTGAAACACTGGCACAGGTTACTCAAAGAGGAGGTAGATGTCCCATCCCTGGAAACATTCATGGTCAGGTTTGATGAGGGTCAGAGTAATCTGATCTAGTTGAAAATGTCCCTGCTTACAGCAGGGGTGTTGGACAACACGGCCTTTAAAGGTCCCTTCCAACTCCAATTGTTCTATGATTCTGTGATTACCACTATATCACCTGCCTTTCATAGCAGACATTTAGGAATTGGAGCACGGAGAAGATTGAATTTGTGGTAGCACAATTTTGATTCTTACCCGAGACCCGAACAGTACAAAATTTACTAGTTTTGTACACAGTTTGCCACTTTAAGTGCAGGCAAACTGCACAGTAATTGGAGTTACTTTAGATTAGCATAGTTTAAGGGGATCAGGAGCTGACAAGAAATCTAGCAGAGTAAATCAAACTATTCTCTTCTGTGCGTAAGAACTGACGGTCAGCCAAAACCAATATCCTGTTACAACAGGGATCAGGCAAAGATGCTTAATACACGAAGTAGGGCAGCTTGAATCAAAATATATTGAGAGGGGAAGCAATAAGGTGTTTTGTCCTCTAGATTTGTTTGCTTTATCTCCTGTGGAAAGGAAAGTTTGCTCTTTCTCTTCTCTGTGCCTTTGTCAGTGCATGCACAGATGTTGACATGCAGACATTGACATGGCCTGCTCTTGTATTTCAAATTTCTAAGGGTAGTAGACATGAATGTAGAACATATTCTGATATTTTCATGAATATATTAAGGGGAGAAGTTCATTGGTGATTGCTAGCAAGGCCTTACAAGGTGAGTCTGTTTTGGTATTTACTGCTATTTTGATTTCATTGGTGCCAGGCAGAGCTGGTATAATCATATAAATCTGTTTTAGCGTGGATGCTACATGGGAAGAAATCTGTCTGACTTTAATGCCAAAAGGACTAGTGAAGTAATAGGCTGTAAGTGCAAAACGGCAACTGAGCCTGAACCATCTTTGTTGTCTCGTGGTGATCAAAACCATAGTGAAGCATTATTGTGGTCAGCAAAAAAGCAGCATTTCCCGATGGCAAGCACTAGCCATGGTCTTACAGAAATGAACTTACCTGATGTGTGCTTTACTGGGGAAGGAAAAATATCCAGAGACTGGACCACTCTCCCCGCTTCCCATTCCCCTTTCCCCTCCCATTATCACTCCCCAGTTAAGTGCAGTGATGTCCATGTTGGGTGATAAGCATAATACTTACTGTCTTCTAAATACTAGAACCTTAGCACCCACGAAGCATCATCCTAGGAATGTCTGGTGTGAATTACTATGGCTTCAAGCCATAAAAATAAGGACGTCAGAAGATCATTTAGACCAGCACCACACTCAAAACACGGTCAAAGCCCAGCGTACTTCCTTGCTGGGCCCAGGATGAAGGCTTCCTATAAAAAGTAGGAGAAAACAGTGATAATAAGCTACTAGATTAAGGTGCAATATAGCCTGAAAAGTGAAAACCCATTTCCTTACATTTCTGCAGGATGGAAAGGTATGCACATACATGAATGAGGGGAATGACATTAATTCCACACACAGATGAACATCCATCAGATATAGAATTTAATATCTGAAATTCTGAAGCTAAAGGTCACTAAATTGGAATACACTGAAACTGTCAAAGAAAACTATTATCAAACAGTGGCAGATAAAAGATCTGCCCCTACTCAAGCTTCTTAAGCCATTTGCCTGCCCAAATCCTCTCCAGTAGGATACACTCTTGTACAGTTTCCCAGGACAATACAACTTAGGCTCTGCTCTCTTGGAGCAGAATGTCTTCTACAGAGTTCCTTTGGTTTCTGTGGGGTGACTCAAGGAACGAATTGTCACTCAGTTTACCAAAGGTGTTAAATGTTGGCTCAGGCTCTACAAGGAAAACATCTGAAAACAAGGAGAACCATTATTTGAAAGTCTCCATCCCAGTCTTGAGCAATACCTTCCAGCTTTATGCAACGCCAGTGTATTATGTACTGTTATTAACAGTGCTCTGCTTTTCTTTGAGTCAAGTGAGAGAAAATATGAAAGTTCATGCTGAAGGTGGAACTCATTCAAGCACAAAGAATAAAAAAGAAAAGAGGTGTGTCTGTGCTTTGAAAGACAAAATGGCTTAAGCACAGACATGCTTATAGGGAATGAACCATTCTAATCAAAAAACAACGCTAAAAACATAATAGCTCCTTCTGCTCAATGCACTGAGGAGACTTGCGATTTCTTATAAGTTTAAGTCACTTTTTAAATGTTGCATTAATAATGAAGGCATTGGGAGGGGGAGTCAGTGCACCAGTGCCTCATGTCCCTTCTTAGATTTCAATTCAGTGATGATCCATTCAGTTTGCAGACTGGAACAATTTTCTTGAAAGATTAAAAGAGCTTGAAGCAAACGGTAGAATCAAGAGTGAGTCTGATGATATGTAAAATGGATCATAAGATCCATTAAGATTAAGATTCAGGTAATTCTGAGAAACAGAAAAGGGATATTCTATTTGCTTAGGGGAGGATCAATGATTGTTTCTTTACCTTCATACATATTCATTCTGATTTATAGTAGACCACTTAGTTCCAGTTCCTGAAAGGCGTGTAAGCACTTGCTTCCTGTTGGAAAACATTAAAGTCAAGAGGAATTAGGTGCAGAAATTGTCTTGAAGACCTGTTTTTTTTCTGCCCCTGAATAGAAGGATGATAACTCCCAACCCCAATGAGATGTGCCAGACACTGTGGTACTCTGGGGTCTTGTGGGGAACCAGGTTTTCCAGAATAACAGGTTAAGGGGAAGATGGCATAGAAAAAGATGCATGTATTGTACAAAAAAAAAGTTCAGAGGATAAAAGGACGTCCATCTGGATATGTCCATAAAAAGTCCATAAATAGCATGCATCTTTATAGATATGACACCCTCAGATAATTACCTACAAAACTAATGTAGAGATGGGACAAATCAGAAAGAGAGCGCTGTTGAGAGAGAGAAGTCAAGCTCTGAGGAAAGAGATGTAGGTTGCCAAGGAAAATTAGGTCAGTATAGTCACATATGTGTGTCCGTGTCTCTGCCTGTGTATACAGATCTATATCTACATGTATAAATTTTACATGTTACATATCTGTATGCTTCTCTTGATATATATGATGGCAGTTATAGATATTTAAACAACATTGCTGCTAATTTTGGGTTATACATATTTAAAATTTTGTCACGCCACCCTTAAGAATTGTATGAATGCCAATACTTAAAATCATAAATAATTAATGGAAAGTGACATCTGCAAATCTAGTCCAACCTCAAGCTCAAGGCTGTATTGTCTACAGGATCAGACCAAGCTGCCCAGGGTTTCATCCAACTCGGTCCTGAAAACCTTCACAACTGGAGACTGCAAAACCTCTCTGGGCAACCTATTTCCTTTCATGATTGCCCTCCGGGAAGAGAAGTTTCTTCCTATACTCTATTGGAATTTCTCCTGTTTTAACATATGCGGTTTTTGATGCATTTTGTCCTTTGGAATTTCAGGAGGTTCCTGTCAGACAGTTCTCTTAGCTTGTCCATATCCATTTGAAGGAGAGCCTTGCCTTTAGGCATCTTCTTAACTGCACCCCCTCAGTTTTCTGTCATCCACAAAACTGATTTCTTAAAAGTACGCAGTGTCTACAGCAGACCTAGGTCATGCAACCTGTATGAACTCAGCCTTGCATAATCCTTTCATTCTACACTTTTTTCTTAAGAGAAATAAGTTAAATTTCAAAAACAGTGGAATATGTTCATGTTTCTGCCTCAGGCAAGCCTACATTTGGAACATCACATTTCTCTGAAGTTTAAAGAACCTTGTTGAACTGGGTTTTTGTTTTTTTAGGTTTTTCTTTTTTGCTTTGTGTTATTTTTGAGTAGGTGTCGCCTCACTCTCCACCCCCGATTTTCTTTAAAGAAAAATATAAAGGTCTGCATATGCTCCTATCAGCTAATTTATAACTTTTAATAAATTAAATCCCTGGCATGCCCACAAAAAAAGTAGAGGGAAGAACATTTCAGATGTTTTACCACTTGATGTCATTTGTCTGGGTGAGGATGAGCCATATATTAAAGAACGCAGGTGTTACAAAGACACTCTGCGTGGCTCAGACTCAAACTGAGTTGTAGAGGACACAAAATAATAGCTGTCACTTCTCTCCTACGTAATTTTGTACAAGAATTGAAACATACCATTTTCCTGAGGGAAAAAAAGAAAAAAAAGGAAGAACAACACCTTTTGGAGGCAATTCAACTTCTGTCAACACCTTGTCCTGCATATTTAGTTGTGTCAATGAGGGCACCAGTTTTAAGGTGTTATGCAGATACATTGCTGTGAGAGTGATTCATCTAACAGCATTTCAGAATTTCAGTATTAAATTTGAGTGAGATTTCTATGTTTCCCTTTAATTCTTGAAGAGAAATAACTCCATCCAGAAGACTGGGTCAGGGGCCAACAGTTTGGAAAGCAGCTTGAAAGAAACAAAAGGAATGAAACAAAGTTCCTTTAATATAAATTTATTTAAAAATTTTACAAATCGTTTAAACCAAAGTTACTGTAGACCTACAGATCTGACATAATCTGGCATGACTCTCTCCAGTCATGACCATGACCCCTGCAGACACCTCAAGTGGGAGTAGGTACAGATCACCTTATGTCCTCATTCTTCAGGGGCAGAGTTTGCTAGGCATTTAAGTTTTTATTAAAAATTGCTAATCACTGACTGTGAAAATAGGACTTCATAAGGATTTGGGGAACGTATAACAACAGCTGACTGACTTTTTTTGAAAAACTGTGATCTGCTCTACAGACCATCTGCAGGGCAGTACTTTATATGAGAGAAGAAGAAATAAATAGTGGGAGGGACATAAAGGACACAGGGATTCCTGAGGAGGGACCAGGTGGAACTTTCTGCAGATACCGACCTGAATATATAAATAGTTGACTAATGGACAATCCTTACTTTTTCCATCTAAAGAGTGTGGTGACATCCCTGGAAAGCATCCAGGAAAACACTTTTCATCAAAAGAGAAAATTTGAATGAAATCCAAACATTTAATGGAGATATACAGCCTTGACACAAAGTGAAATGCAAGGAGAAAACAGTAAAGGCAATCATTTTGGATCAGATATTTCTATAATGTCAAAATATTTATATTACATTTTAACTGTTCCCTTTTGTTTCTTTTTTTAATCATAAACTTATATACTGTATATGTTATATACACATTGTATATTATCTTATGTCTCATATTACTATAAATAATGTTTTGAAGATTGCAATAGTTCTGGATGAAAATGTCACATTATATATATATACATATATTTTAATTAAAATCTAAAATCTTCTTTTGCTTGTTCAAAAAATCATTTTGTTCATAGAAATGCCAAAGAAAGGATGTTTGTGCTTCCACTTATTTCTTATGTAAAAACTCAACTATGACTTAATACTGTTAGGTATAGAGCACTTTAAAAACCAGACAAAAATGGATTACACAGCATTTCATTCCATTACTGCTGGAGTATCTTTATTTTTAGCAGCCACAGAGCCATTTCCACATGCCTAAGAAGACCTAGAAGCAGTTGTGATAGAAGACAGGCTGAAGACATTTTAACTTAGAAATACATGTAGCTACCTCACAATCTTATCTTTATTTCTCTAAGACAGTTGGGATTTTTTAGATCCTAAAAAAGAAGGGACTTTTTGTAGAGATGAACCAAGTGTAGAAATTTGTTTGGGAAAAAAAAAAAAAAAAGTTATGCTCCTTTTCACTCATCTTGTTATCTGTCCTTGTTCAGCTTCTTATTTCATTTTCCTTGTTTAGGGCAAAATGTCCATCTCCCACCAGTTTTGGCGAGAAGAGTGTCAGGTAGTCTGTGATGACCCTGGGCGACAGGCTGTGTCAGGCCATAGCACAGCCAGGGGACAGCTCATGTACGCAGGCTGTCACAGATGACAAGGCAGAGTCATGTAATGTTGGATGGAGGTGTAAGCACTCGTAAAGTACAACATTCCAAGTAGAGAGTTTTATGCTTGTTTAAGCCACGAAACCTCATGTCTTGCTTTCTTTTTTAGAATTTAAATTGTTGTATTAAAGAAAAAAAATGTCTAGAATTCTCTTTCTGTTACTATTTTAGCACTTACCTTTCCCTTTCCCTTCCTACCACCCGCTGCTTTGGCACTTGAATCTCTTGCTTATTTAATAGAAATTTTTTAACAGTTTCCATTCCAGAATGCGGCAATAATAAATAATAAAAAACCCAACCCAATTCTACCTGTACTTTTTCAACAGTTGAAGAGCAAAGAGAAAAATGTCTCTATTTCTCAATTAGAAAGGTTTCTGATTTTCATGATTACATCTTCCGGGTTAAATATATCAAGTTTGTTTTATTAGTATAGCTGCCATAAAGCAGTGAATCACCTTCAGATGGATTTTTCTTGTCCATATTGGTTTTCTACACAAAAGTTTTGAAGTGTGTGGTAGCAGATTGAAGATCTGTATTTGTATTTATGCTGAAGAAATGGCATCCTTAGGTTGCTCGTCTGTGACTGACAAGCTGTTGATATGGTCCCATTAAGCCTGATATTCCCACTACTTCTCATGCTCTTAGGTTGTGTGATGAAAGACTCATCCCCATGATCGCAGAGGAGCATGGAGGGAAACAGCCCAGAGAGAAACATCAACCACTCAACCAAAGCCAAGGGACCCCTTGTCCTGACTGGTACCAGGGCTGCTGGATGAAGGTCAGCCCATGGCCCAGGGTGACATCCATCACCATGAGTCGTCCAAGAGGCTCTCTGGAGCACCCCACAGGCTGAGAGGAGGCTACTAGGAGATGGGTATGATGTTTGGGAAAAAACACATTGGGATTGTACAAGACATTATCAGACATTAATAGGAAGAACAAAGATGGGGAAAGGCAGGGATAGAGATGGTTTGGAGAGACACTGGAATGGAATTACTGGTTTTTTTGGCAGATATTTCCTTCATTTCAGATCACAGTGTTGTAATTCACCAGAGCTCTGTTTTTACAGCACGGCAATGAAGGCACATTTAATTCCCTGATTCGCAGCAAGAGTGTTTGTGGGTGGGAGAAGTATTTGAATGTACA
Organism: Thinocorus orbignyianus; assembly: GCA_013400375.1. Lineage (NCBI taxonomy): Eukaryota > Metazoa > Chordata > Aves > Ciconiiformes > Thinocoridae > Thinocorus > Thinocorus orbignyianus. Next base: position 1,210,442 of record VXBW01006790.1, read on the forward strand.
AATCTTGCTGGGATAGTGTTGAAGGACTGCTACAGATGAAGGAGAGAAAAATTCAATGTGGTTCACAACCGTAACTATTTGAAGACAATTGCCTGGAGTCAGGTTTATCTTGCCAACAGCTTCTGGATGTTTTCCTGAAGGGGACTTGCTGGCTTGTTCAGGCAGGGAGCCCAGAAGCCTCTGTGCAGAGTAGACAAGCCTGTGATTCAGACCCCCAGGGAGGCAGGGCAAAAGAAGAGTGTCAACCAATCCACGTAATTTCCTGTAAGTCCCCTAAAAACAATCCTGAAAAAGGAATCGAATGGGAAGGCTGCAGGATGTATGCTGACATAATAACCACTGAAAAGCCTGATTATTTACTGCGGATGTCTGAACCAATTCTAAATCACACTTCTAATCACAGCACATATAAATGATTTATTGCAATATGACAGTGTTCTATATTAAGTCATGACGAGAGGATCCTTATTTTTCTTTGATTTTATTTACAAGGCACAGAAGTGCAGAACTCAAGATTTATTAGCAACTTATATGCAACTTTCCCATTTACTGCCTTTCCTGGAAATTCAGAGCAACTGAACAGTCTCAGGAAATGCCTTTGGGGCTGTACTGGAGATGCTGGGTTTTTGAAAGAAAAGTCCTGGCAATTTTTGTGTGGAAATGGAATGTTCCTCTGAATAACTGCTCCTCCCTGGGAACTGTCAAGGAATTAAGTTATAAGAAGTAATTAAAATCTGACCCCGTAAATCAGAAGTTCAAGCACAAACACTTGTGCAAGTTCTTGAGATTAAAATATAGCAAATTTAGAAGTAAACAGAGGTGCTGAAACACTCTCTCTCCAGGTGATTACTGGATGAGACTCCCACACATGGCATCAACAGCACTGCAGAACCGTCTCTTATAAGAATGAAATGAAAGAGATGGTAGAAGAAAAGATACACTTTACCAAAGTTTTTGGGATTGGGCTCTGCAGACTTTGAGGGAAGACAAGTGATAAGGTGAGCACATCACCATAAGAAACTCTGGAGTCATAGAAGAAACAGAGAAAAGAGATAAGCTCTCCTCTTTTTCTGTACAAGCCCATGTTTGACGTGAATCGTCAAATCTGTTTGAAGAGCACTTATAATACAAGCTGAAATTCTAATCTCTTGAATTCATCAGTAAAATTTTGTTTTACTTTAGTAGCAGTGGGTATCCTCCCAGCATATATTCTTTGAGGGTTTTTTCAAGGACTTTGAATGTCAGGAGTCATCAATCTGCCAATACAAAAAACAATTTGTGTTAAAAAAGCAGTTCGCCTTGATATAATTGCAGAGCCTCAATAAATAAATAGAAAGAACCAGGGAACGGCGGGAAGATTTGGTAAGGACCTCTTCTTAAAAGACTGAAGGGAAACTAATTTGTTTCTATCACAGAGGCGTCTAGACAATTTCACCATGACTTGATCCTATTATGAAAGCAAAATGACAACTGAAGCCATATTTTCTTAGAATCGGAGATGTGTACTCTAATTCTAGCTAATTCTGTCAAGAACTTTCTGACAACTAGACAAATGACTGCTGTTTGTTCACTTCTACACTGGACAACACTCAGTTCTCTAGAAAAAATGTTGTTAGACTGTTTACTTGGACAAAATTCTGAAGTTCTTAGGTAATGGAATAGTTCCCAACTATTTGGATTGGGCCATGGCATGGGACCGTGACCTAGTGCATGGTAGTCCACAACATTTACATGCTACTGTGCTCCTTGGAGTGATGTCCCTTCTGTGCACACCAATGTCCCAGACCGAATGGCCAGTTGTGTCACCATCCTGTTCATAGGGAGGTGGAGAGAAGGTGACTATTTAGTCAAATGCATAGGTATTGACACGTATTTGATTACATTCAGCTGCAACCTGCGGATAAATTCTTTGGTTTTTTAACCTCACACATTTCCCAGATACCTGAAGGCTTCCTGGTAAACTCAGGCCTGTCTTCCCCCTGATTCTAGTGGCAACCAAGGAACTTCTTTTTTCTCTGAGATCAAAAGATAGAGTAGGATATTGGCCTAGTATATTTTGGTTCTACTTAACTGAAAAAAGAAAGATTAGTATGCAAATATAATTAAGTTTGACCTTCCTTAATAGGTAAAGTAGTAGATATATTTTGCATACTAATGTGTTTAATTTTCCAAACTAATTTCACTTCCCTGTCTTCCCTGAAGAGTATTTGTTCATTGTTTATCATTGCAATACCCAGAATCCATTCTACCTTTTTTTTTGGGGGGGGCACATTCACTAAAATTCTTGTTGCTTCCATTGTTCAAACTGATTTGGACAGTAAAGAAACATTAGCAATAAATAGATAGTGAGTTACACTGAAGGAAGCGATACAGAATTTGCTGGGCAAGTTTTAGTCACATTAAGCTGACAACTGGCCAACAAATCCACAGGTAACAGAGAAATGACTACAGAGTATTATTTTTTTAGATTGTGGGGCTTGTAACAATAAACTTCTCTTAACTTCCTTCTAAGCAAAGGCACAGTGTTCTTTTTTTTTATATATAAAGAAAGAACAAAACAAAATTACCATGTAGTTGTCACCTTGAGGCAGGTGATATTAATATTAGTAATTCCTAGTTTCCTCTGCTCCATTTGGATGTGCACTAGCTGAGGGGGGATAAAACTTAAAATAGATTATGAAGCAAAAAGGAAACATGCTGGTTTATGTAGGAGTCGTAGAAACATCTTTGAGAAGAGAGACCCCACGTGGAGTACTGTGTCCAGCTCAGTCCTCAATAGAGAAAGGACATGGACATGTTGGAATGGGTCCAGTGGAGGGCCATCAGGTGGTCAGAGGGATGGAGCATCTCTCCTGTGAAGACAGGCTGAGAGAGCTGGGGCTGTTCAGCCGGGAGAAGAGAAGGCTCTGGGGAGACCTTTGAGCAGCCTTCCAGGATCTGAAAGGAGCTCCAGGAGAGCTGGAGAGGGACTCTTGGACAGGAAGTCTAGTGACAGGACAAGGGGTAACAGTTTTACATTAGAAGAGGGGAGATTTAGATTAGATATCAGAAAGAAATTCTTTCCTGTGAGGGTGGTGAGGCATTGGAATACGTTGCCCGGAGAAGCTGTGGATGCCCCATCCCTGGAAGTGTTTAAGGCCAGGCTGGATGGGGCTTGGAGCAGCCTGGTCTGCTGGGAGGTGTCCCTGCCCATGGCAGGGGGTTGGAACTAGATGATCTTGAAGGTCCCTTCCAACTGTAACCATTTAATGATTCTATAAGAGTTTGCAATAATTCACAGTGTTAATTCAACTTACTTGAACTTGCTGACATTGCAACCTTCATCCATCTCAAAAAAAAAACCAAAACAAAAAAAACAAAAAACAGAAAAAAAGAACTGATGAATGTTTTTTTACAAGTGTTTTGTTTTGTTTAGAAGTGACAACACTCATTACTGCTCCCCTTATAAATCACTTTACACATTAATATAGCACAACCAAATTGCTTCTCATTCTCCCTGAGAATCATTAGTGACTCTCCAAATGTCAGATAATTATATCTCAGAGTTTTTTAAAAAACACCTGTGTCACTTTTAATGCTTTCTAGAAACTGTTGTTGGGGAGAAAAAAAAAAAGGACAACTTTTCAAGTGTTACTTGCATGTGATTCCCATAAGATAGCTTGTTCTCCATGAATTCAATTGAAAAACAGCAAGAAAATGCCTTAATTCTCAAAGCTGTATTGAAACTCTCCTTCCAATTCTACGAGGAGTAGCACTATCAATATTATATTCCTAGATAATGAAGATTTCTCTTTGCCTTTCTGCCTTTTGTTTTGTTTTAAGATTTGCAGTGGCAAGAAATCTTTCTGCTTTAAACATCTATTGACTCCCACAGTGCTCTTCTTAAATATGGCTTCTCTTTCTGAAAACTTGGAATAATCCTTTTAACTACTGAGCTCATACAAGAAAATATAAATATGTAGATAATTATGAGCATATGGAAATGGTAGTAGGTCATTTTCTGGTTGGTTTTGATTGACTGAATTGCGAACTCACCTGCATTCTACTTGTAGTCTACTCTGGAGAGTGCCTATATATCCATCAGTGTAATTATTTGTATAATCATGTTCGGACCTCCCCAGTCAAAAGGAATCAGGTTGGAAAAGACATCTTATGTGAAATGCTAGTGCTAATGGAATCAATTTGTATAAAACTGGTTAAGGAACAATTCGCACAAGTAGTTGAAAGGGAAAAACCTTTTGGCTCCAGGGGATCAACCGGAATCAAGATGGGGAAATAACATGACTGAGCTTCAGCATATCTGATTTCAGCATAATTTAATCTTTTGCTAATCCAGGAGTCTATAAAATGGGCTTGCAATTAATGTGAGTCAAACCCCAGCGATTTTATTTCAGATATCACATAAAAAGTGTTCATTCTCATTACAGGGACTCTTTCTTTAGATATCTCTAACCAAATGTCACCTTAAACACACACATAAACATAAAAGAACATATTGTTTCAAAAGACATTTAATGTAACTGTTTTATTTTTATTTCTCTCAGTTTTTTTGTCATTTAGAATCAAAATGCAGAAAGCATTCTTTCCATTCTGGCTGCTTTTCACCACTTTCATTATGATGGGGACATTGTATTGACATACCTTAGCTACAAAAATTATCTTAGAAAGCCTTGATCAATATCTATGAGATGTTTTAAAAGACTTGGATGAAAGGTGCTATAAAACTCAAAAGTACTACACTTGTTTGTACTCTGACACTAATATTTACCTTCAACTTGGACTTTTGGCAGAGTTTTCAAACTCCATTCCTATTTAAGGAAAGTGATTATGCACAACTTTCTATCTGGGAAGAAACAGAATCAATGTTCTCCATTTAATGTTATTGTTCCCTACCAGCATCTTGACCTCTTCAAGAGAGACACAGAGTTTACTCTGTGAATCAGAATAATATTTGATATGCTATCATATAATTCAGCTCATTGAATCGATAATACTTTCAAGAGACAAAAAGCAGATAGTTAACTATCACTGAACATGCTAACAGTTTCTTCTTGTCCCTTTCAACCCATCCACAACAACAAAGAAGGGTATTTTATATGCATCACAATGTACAAAGCAAAAATAAAACCAGAAATATTTTACAACTTCAGTTCACTTGAATATAGTGAAGAACTGGGTATAGTGGCAAGAAGAGTTAGGCTAGATTTTCTCAATTCTGCCAGTGTTTTCTTAAAGAATTACTTGCTTTCTCTGTGCTCCGCCTTCCCCATCTGAACAACAGAGAAAATGCCTCCTGGCAACGGTTTTATGAGGTTGATTTGGCATTTGCAATATGCCCGTCTATGGGAGGCTTTTTAAATGCAAAATATGTCTTCTGTTTCTGACTCATTTTCTTAATTCATTAGTGTTTCTTCCCCAAATTCTGTGATTTAACTAGAATAACCTTGCATCAGTTTGCAATCCAATATGGGTTTAGTTACGCTAGTTTTCAAGCAGCTTGAAGTATTCACATGGGTTTATCAGGATTCAAAATTCCTCTAAGACAGACAAGCTCGAGTCCTTCATGGTTTAGGATGGCTGTCACAGTTAAAAATAATCTTGTCTAAGCCCTCCCGGCTTTGTCTTCGACTTTGCCACACGGACTCTGCCAAGGCCAACCTCTCCTCCATTAATCTGCTGTTTCACAAGGGCACTTGACTAATCCAGTTCCTCTTTCTCACCTCAAAAATTTCTAAATTTCATCCATCTCTACAGTTCTCCTAAACGAAATACAGCAGTAGATGTTTGTTGTTCCTCATCGCTGCTGTTTCAAGTTTTAACACCACTAAACTTCATTAGCTCTGAGAGCACTTTCATAGAACTTTACTTGTGATAGAACATTGCAGTACCATTTCTCACCTTCTGGCTTAATGAGTCACCGATGGAGGTGATCAAGAACCGCTGTGATGGATTTGATTTCATTCAAGCTTCTTTCTTTCACCTTTTGTATGGAATTCAAAGCACACCACCTGCACACTCTTGCCTTGTGGCCTTTCTCTAACTCTGTTCTCACCATTTCTCCTCTTCCTCCCTCTCTTTGACTGCACGTCTCTCCAGGCATGAAGTGAAATGGGGCTGGCAAAGAAAAAAGAAGCGTGGAGGAAAGGGATGGAGTAGTCACCTACTACTCGAGGGTATGAGCATGCTGCACAGTGGGTAATGTTAACACTCTTGAATGCACTGTTGGAGCAATGAACCATGATTGTTCCTAGGTGACTACCTTCTCTTCACTAAACCTATGACTAAAAGACAAGCAATGCAATCAAACCCATATATGTTTCTCCATGTTTATTAGCTAATTCTTTGCAGGATTTTTTGCTAGCCCCAGCAAACACTGCCCAGGTTGGAAGCACTTTATCTTCTCTAGCCAAAGAAGGGAAGGAAATGCAGTTTTACATGAAGCAAAGGCAGGGCAGAGAAGGGTAGTTTGAATCTTGGCTGCAAGGAACTGATTGATAAATATTCCAGCGTTATAATCTAACTCAATGCACATAACATGTATCAAAGAAATGAGAGAGGCTGATGCAGTTCATGGTGAGCAGGTCAGACAAACTGAAGATAGTTTCTTGGATGGCTCCCACAACAGTAAGAGTTTTTCAGAACTTTAAAGTATGTGAGCAAATGTGACTTTTGTTCCCCAAACTGGCACCTTCCAGCCAGGGATGTGGCTATGAGGGTGATGAGAGCACTCACAGCTTGGGGCAAAACATCTGAGGGACGGGGAATGTATTTTTAGGTACTTAAAAGACATAACAATGTAGAGGGAGCGTCTTTTTAAGTAGGGCTTCTGGCAGTCATTTTACTAGCTGGAGAGCTTTTGAGAAAGAGCTGGCTTTCTCTGAGAAACACAAAATCACAAAGGCAAAGCCGCTGCTACTCCTGTTGCCAGCTACATCATTCTGCCACACTTATTTTATGGATTATATGAGATGCTCGTCGTGACACTGGCAAAAGCAACAGACCGTGGCTGAGGACACTGTGGGAGATTAGACTTTTTTTTTTCTCTTTTTTTTCTTCTTCTGTTTGTGGACTCCTACACAGCAGTTATTCCACCATTCATTCTCATACTAATCCCCGTCTTTAGCCCATGTATCAGGATGGGGCCAGGCGTCTAGAATACATGCCTCTTGGGCAGCCTGAGGATGTAACAAATATCCAGAACTCCTGCAAAGTTATAAATGTCAAACACTCCACAGCCTGAACTGAAGTAAATATATTTAAAGGAAGGGTTAGAAATAGCACAACTAAAATTTGGTGAGATTTAATTAGGAACGCCATGACACTGACCTTCCAACAGCACATCAAATCACTCGTGGCCGGATGGGAGAGAAGGGCCCACAGACTATAACTACAGAAGTAAATAATAAAATAGGCATTTCTCTGGCCTTAAAAATAAGACCTTGCCCTATTTAGTTTGCTAGTTTAGCATTAGTAAAATAACTGTCCATCAGAGTGCACCCTTCTATCCATGTGTAAATACAATCAGACCAATCTTTTCCAGCGTGTCATACAGATGTTTCTGTTTTGCCTCCAGCGATCATGCTAATTATAATTGATTCCCTAATTAGTCTATGCCAGTCCTCAAGTGTTTTTGTGCTGTACTTCTTGGTCATAGTTATTTTCACATGACAGAGAAGACTAATTTAGCCCACCCTAGGATTTACTACGTGAAATACTTTGGTTGGGGCACAACCAGCATTTAGACTATATTATTACAATGGTCCCTTGAGGGACTGTAAGTACAAAATCTTGTCTTCAAATATCTCTTGAAATTACCTTTTTGAGTCAGATGAAGTTTGTTCATTTCAGGACAGGTTTGCTTTATATTAAGATCATCAGTAGAAATGTCCTTTAGTTAAACGGATGCTATTTTATTATCACCCAGTATGTTTTCTTTTGACGTACTAGGATGTAGAACAGAGTGATTTATAGTGCATCATCAGTAAGTACAGTAGATTATCTCAGCTTGGAAGAATAATAATAAAAAATGAATAAATGCATGCAATATTTTGCAGTATAATAAGAACTACTATTTAAATACCTTGATTTAATCAGGCACAGGCTATCCTGGTTCCAGATGAACGCTATGTTCTTTCCCGAGGCATGTAAAAAAAAACCCTGTAATGTAAAAAAATGAAGCAGTAAAAGCAAATCTTTCCTTAAGCATGCATTTTCAAGATATCTAGAGTACTTATGGTCAGTTTTATACTTAGAACTAAACTGAGCTATTAGAAAAACACCACACTGAAATCAGCAAAGAAAAATATTTATGGTTAACATGGGTGCTTTTTTTTAAGATTTCACAAATGAGAACCTGGAAAATGCCACCATTTGGATCAGATTTGAACTGAGAAATGTCTTTATGTCTAAAACATAGTATTTTTATTTAGAATGAAAGCTATTTTCTCTAGAATTAAGCTTAATAATGTTTCATTTTATAGATTCAATAAACAAAGTGCATTACTTAGAGAAAAGGTAACTTGAGAAACCACAAGAGTTTACAGCTACTGCAGTGCATATATCCTTGAGGCATTAATTATAGTTATTAGTGTGTCTGAGATGAAAAAGGGTCAGGTTTATCTCACTGCATTTTGTCACCTGAACCAGGGCTAGGGATCCTGAAGAGAGAACTAACAACCTCCAGAAGATCTCCCACTCAACCTCCCTTGGAAGTCCCTTTTTGGGTAATATGAATTATACTCTGGAGGTGCCATATTCTCTCCTTCAACAGTAAAAGGTGGCAGGGGTGACTAGATATGTTGAACAGATAATTTCAACACCTATGCTATGAATCTAACCCCTAATGAAGGAGTAGCAACCTGTATATGCACAAAATTATGAAGTTAATTAGTCTTCATGCTGCACAGAGTATTCCACACAAATAAAACTGATGATGTGGGAGGAAAATAACAATGGGGGAGAGAGGGACTCTACAGTTCCATTGGTTTTCTCCGATTAAGATGTATCTGTCAGCTGAATCCTGGAGGAAGCAGGACTCCTTGCTTCACACCTATTTAAAACTGGACCACAAGTAAGCACTAGATCTTCCTGAAAGCAACAGTTGAGGATCTGCGGTGTATGTTGTTAGCAGATTTGGAGGTCAAAAGCAATCAATTTCAAAGTCAACAGTAGGAATGCTGTGTTACATAAGGTGCTAAATGCCTGAAATAGCACTATCACAAGGGCTCCCTGAAACTGTTGTATAGAAAAAGCTATATAAAGGCAACACATTATTTATTTACTATGTTGTTTCCACTTGATTTTGTCTCAATTTCTTTTCAAAATCAGGGCAAGAAGGTAAGTGCAAGAAAAAAGCAATCCAAGCCATCTACAATGAAGTCCTTCAAAGGAAGCTGTTTATCTCCCTTGTTTAGAGTAGTAATTTATGTTCGTTCCTCTTCAAACTGATAATTTTAAGTAAACTTAACACAAAGCTCATAGAATAAAGTGCTGAGATGGGTGTAGGTGTGCCTGAATGTCCAATGAAGCAAAAGGTATAGCTTTCACAAGAAACCACAGATATTCTGCTTATAGTAAACTGAAGATGAGATACAATATCACACCTAATAAAGTTCTAATAAAACTATACCCTGGATAGGTCTGATCTGCTATACACGACCAGGACATCTGCAAAAGTTCCATCTTCCTCCTGTACAGAACCTGACATTAGTCTAATGTGAGTCATTTGGAAGAAAGAACCTTGTGTGCTATAGGATGAACCTCATATTGGCTTGCTTATTGCCATATTTTCTTTATGACCATATTGGTTTCTAAAATGGAAATTAAAAGAGTGGAAGAATTAAAANGAACCCAAAACTGGACTGAGAGAAACTGAAAGCACGAGTTCAAGGAAATTTATAGGAAGTATGCTCCATAGAATAAACATTACTGTTTTTTCTACCTTCCACCAGGAAAAATGGGAAAACTTGTTGGGTATTTAAAGTTTCTGAAGCCAAAAAATATTGGCTTCAGAGTGTAGGAAGGTCTCAGGTGTATTCAAATGTGATGCAGGCATAAATCACAAATAAATCGAGGATGGAATTTCTGTGGCACATCACTCAAAGCTAGGGGTTTACTGGCTCTTTACTTGAGATCATTTTTAGCCACTAGCTGGTTCCCTCTTGATGATGTCATTTTGCTGAGCTGAAGTTCTGCCATGTCTCTTCAACATACTTTGCTGCTGCATCAGTCTGGCAGCACAGGAATTCATGAGGATGGCCAATTGCTTTGACCTTAGTGTGGTAATGGAAAATATATCAAATGTATTGATTCAACAGCTTCCCTTATTATAGTTCAAGGGAATGAGACAGCAATGACAGCAATAGACAGTACAATGTGTTCTAGTACTAGCTAAGAGCTTTACCTGTTGTGACTCTTGAGTGCCCATCCTGCTAGATGCAATCAATAGTAGATGCGTTCTGATTACAACAGAATCCACAAAGATTGTGGCCCATTCTGCGTGGTTTAAAACCATTAGCTAACCAAACCGTGAAGCAGTTCAAGGAGGAACTGTGCTGTAGAAATACATCAAGGAAAAATCACAAGTAAAAATCACTGTGAAAGTGACTCCAGCAGTACAAGGGTAAGGATAAAGCACAAGAGGTGCTGGTACTTCTGCCTGAATGCAGACCACTGTTCTGAACAAGACTGCTGAGCTTGGTTACTGTGAATGTGATGTGATCAGCCATGAAGTTTCAGAGGCACAGCTACCATCGTATTAGAATTCCTGATGTGTACTTCCCAAAAACCTGTTAGGTGCCAGTGGAAATGAACTGCAAGATGATACAAGGCAAGCATTAGTATCTTCATGTACTGTCCTGACCAGTCTTTTCCCTTGGAGCCAGACTATATCCAGCCCAGAATTAGATTAGCAGTTCTCAACTGCCAATCTGGTCAATGTGGCCATATGGGACCTATAAAAAGAGATGAAGATTTCTGCTTACTTACTGGTGGACATGGAGGAAAATGAAAAAAGTTGTAGCTGGTATTTAAGCTTTTAAAATCCCAAGCCTAAAATTTGAAGAAAATGATACTCAAATCCCATCAGAAAATTCATTAGCTTTAAATGTCAAAATGGAGAGAAGAAGAGGATCTTGGAATAATTAAATGACAGATAGAAACACCTTGTTAAGCTGCAGCAGAGTAAGAAATTAATGAAATTTCAGAAGGAGCACAGTAGTGAAACAGTCTGCTTAATCTGGGAGACACTATTTATCATCAGGATAAAATATCACATATATTCTCCTTCAATTGAATTCAATTAATGGGATTTCAGGGGTACCATTAAAAGCAATTTTACAATAATACTGTTGGCACTCTGAGGTACTGTAAAATATATGTTTTCAAAAAGAGGAAAGGTGTAAGAATAGGAATTGCTCCTTTGCTTCACTCATACTTGTTCATTCACCAAATTAATCTGTCATGATTTTTCACAGGAAGGAATGATATCACTATCAGGTTCTGAGTGTTACCTTCCTTCCTAGGAATGCTTATATGGAAGGTGGGGGTTCATAAACTCACAGGCAGAGGAAATAAACCAACTTCATCCTATGACTAATGAAAATCAACATATCACACCAGTGTCTTAGCCAAAATAATTCCTTTCTTCTCAGACTGAGATCTTTTATTGAAATTGTGCATTAACAGACCTCTTTCTATTGAACTACGAAATAAAAGAAAAAGATTGTTTTGGTATATTTTGTGCTGAATTCCTTGGAGAACGCACACTGGATGAATCACTCAAGAGAGATCTTTGAAGGAAAGACCATCCTGCAGCTCTGCACTGATTACCAGAATGGAAAAAAAAAAATCTACTTGGGTCTCACAAGGGCAATACACTCGCAAGTCCACTAAGTAGAAAAGATTAGACGTCTGTGAAAAAGTAACACTAAAGAATTTGACTCCTTTGGACTTAAACACTTAGGTCGGATGGTACGAGCTTGAGTGGGAATTTTAAAGGGTTATTTATACTTTCATATATTTGCACTTTTACAAATACAAATCCCGCTTTAAAGCAGCTCCATGCTTTTGTGAATCCAGCCAAAAGGGCAGGATTTTAAAATCCCTCATCGTTTTTATCCTTAAACCGTTACAAGTTTCCAAATCGTATGCAAAGACATATCCTGTTCCTCTGGATACATGCAATCTATACCATTTAAAAATAATTACATTTCACTTTCAGTTGGTCAAGAAGAGAATATCTTGCTCTTTCCACAAGACAAGTATGAGTTCTCAGTTAACAGTATCCTATAACGTAACAATATGATCTGGGGTGAGTTACCCTGCCACTAAGATGCAACCAGCGTAATAACCAACATAATACAATTTGATCAAACATTTATAAAAATATTCAGAAATTATAGAGTAAAGCTGGACCTTCAGGAGTAGTTAAAAAAACAAAGGTCTTTTTAAATTATTATCTCTTCAGTGTTATTTGTTTAAAAGCAAAATGTTATCAAATCAACAGTCCTTCGTCTCTCTTTGTCCTGCAAAAAATTGTATTTATGGGCAGTCATTTTATCATACTAATTAAGGGCGTGAAAACCTATAACTAAAAAGGGTATCAAGGATAAAGGAGGAACAGGATGGAAGTCTGCCTTTCTGGATGAAGTTGCCTTTTCTGCACGAAGTGGATCTAGATACCAATTGGAACAGCTGAGATGTGGGGGACTTCAGGCATACAAACCAGCATTTTTTTTTTTTTCATTGATCTGGGATTTCCCCCCCTCACAAATAAGTACTGAAATAACAGGAATTCATTAAGGAAACCCCAATGGCATATGCCCTGTAGAGACTTAAACTGAATTATTACCATGATTTTTTTGATTTGTTCATCTGCAAAAATATTGTGCTACATACGTGCAGTGTTTGAAATAGTCAAGCATACAAGATAACAGCAATTCAAAGAAGCGTTCCAGCACTTCCTGAGGCTGGGAAATGAGAGCTCATCATAGCATATGTTATCTGTCACACTATCTGGCATGTCAGATTTCTACACCCATCACATGATCCAGTACGTGTGGGCGTTTGGGAGCAGAGGAGAAAGTCTCATGTGTCAAGAGAGTTGCAAGCTGCTTCTATTCCTTGGATGCACGTGCGGTAATACAAAGCACGCATGCTGTGAAGGTAGTGGGAAACAGCTGGAGTTATTGTTCAGCTCTTGTTAGACTGCCACTAAGAGGAATAATAAAGCATAGAGAGGAGACCCATATTGAAGACCCTACAATCAAAACAAAACAAAAACTCCAAAAAAACCAAACCATTAAAAAAGCCTTAGTTGCATTAATCATGCCTTCCCTAGAAAGCAGCTGAGTGCACTCTCACCTGCTCTCCCCCAGTGTACATGAGAGGACTTTCACAACATATATGTATACTATCAAAATATTCTGGGAAATCATAGAATCACATAATGGTTAGAGTTGGAAGGGATCTTCGAGATCATCAAGTTCCAACCCTCCTGCCATGGGCAGGGACACCTCCCACCAGAACAGGTTGCTCCAAGCCCCATCCAGCCTGGCCTTGAACCCCTCCAGAGATGGGGCAGCCACAGCTTCTCTGGGCAACCTGTTCCAGTGCCTCACCACCCTCACAGGAAAGAATTTCTTTCTGATATCTAATTTAAATCTCCCCCCTTCCAATTTAAAACCATTACCCCTTGTATTATCACTCCATTCCCTGACAAAGAGTCCCTCTCCAGCTCTCCTGGAGCTCCCTTCAGATACTGGAAGGCTGCAATGACGTCCGTCTGGAGCCTTCTCTTCTCCAGGATGAACAGCCCCAGCTCTCTCAGCCTGTCTTCATAGCAGAGGTGCTCCATCCCTCTGATCATCTTGGTGGCCCTGCACTGGACCAACATGTCCATGTCCTTTCTCTGTTGAGGACTCCAGAACTAGACACAGTATTCCAGGTGGCGTCTCATGAGAGCAAAGGGGGAGAATCACCAAATCACTTGTGATACATGTTTCTCACCCAACACGCCTGGAAGAGGCTGACCTCCTTATCCATACTGTACTCAGTCATCTGTCAGGTATTTTCCATAGAAAGTGCTAGAGAAACACTTTGTGGTGCCCATGTTATTTTGCATTTCTGTATGAACATCGTCACTCATCCTGGCTCTGAAGGGTTAACAGCTTCTGCTTGGTGAAAAACATTGCTGGTGAGGCTGAACCCAGGTGAAGCACTGGTTGCGTTCCCATCCTACATTTGTTTGCCACTTGGCAGTACCTTGTTCTTCTTGGTTTATAATTATGCTAGATCCTGGCACAGCCTAACTCTCTCAGGGCTTTACCTCTTTGTCCTGTTACTTCAGCTGAAGCTCTCCCAAAACTCAGACAACTCCTGCCCCTATTCAGCTTCCTCAGCAATTCTCCCATGCATAGACAATACTACTTATGGCAAGTTGTTCCTGACTTAGTCTATAACTAGGAAAAAACATAGATACCTGTAGTCTTTCCTAGTTAACACTGCTCTAGGCTCCTTAGCTTTTTTTTTTTTTTTNTTAGTTTTTTTTTTTTTTTTTTTTGATTTAAAGACAGTTTAGATGCATGGGAGTGACTTCAGAATAGCCATGTAATGTCCAAACTGAAACCATTCAGAAATGTTTTCCTGGGATTTCAGTCACTGTTTGCTCAGTCTGAGGCAATATTAGGGTATTTAATTCTCTGATAAAAGGCCTACCACACATACTGGTAATAACAATTAGGGTGGAGGCAAGAAGGGTTCATAGCAAGTTCCTATGTGCATGTTCTCTGTCAATATTTGTCCTTGTGTAGAGACAAATTAGCCATTACCATAGACTATTATCCTACTAATGGAACAGTTTATGGTCATCAGATTGATTTTAAGAAAAATAAAATCAATCAGAGGTTGAGAGAAAAATAAGAAGAATTTGGGCATTTCGTTGAAACTGGACATTTTGTACCTCCTGGTTGCTACTCAAAAGAGAATTGTGTGAAAACACAGATTCCTTAAAAGCTTTCAAACATCTGGGACCATTGGGACTTTCCATTTCTTCTAGACTACATTCTACCTCATAATTCATAGCAGATGTCCACATTCATGTCCTCTCTCCTTATATAACCATGTTACATATTTGCCCTTTACATATCTTAAAAATAAATAAATAAATAGATAAATAAATTATAAATTGTCTTTGCTAGCACAGACCATCATACTGTACCTGTTCTTTTCTGATGGAATTCTTTAGAGACCGAACATTTCAGCAGGTTGTTTTCTGTATACTCCAATGACTATAAACTACATGTTTTGATTTGAGTGTGAAAGAGTAATTTTAAATATTCAGATCCATGGGCTTTCCTCACAGCATTCTGTCACAACCATTTCCACTTCTTACAGGTAATGTGTTAGCCACTAATTACACTCCATCTGCACTCCGAATGTTAAAGTACTGCTCATTTGTTTGAAATGCTGACAAGAAGATCTCTATAGATTTTAGCTTGATAATTTCATCATTTTCCAAGAGTTCAACAGAGTAGCTGTTTATCGTGTTTGTTTTCTATAATAGTGCATATGACTTACGCAAACTTTGTAGAGCAAAGTGTATATTAGCTCTCTAGCAGCCAAACCATGGTAAGATAAAGCTCAGTCTTGTTGCTTGCTAGAGGTATTCCTTTTGCACAGAATCACAATCATTCTGTGGGCATGCATAGAATTTTAATCGCATAATGTTCTACACACTGCTTTATGATTCTGGTGATTATTTTTTTTTTAATGGTGTTTAAACTAAGGATAATGGCTGATAATCCTCCATTGGGAATTGAAATTACTTCAGAGTGGTTTTCATAGAATCATCATAGAATCATAGAATGGTTAGAGTTAGAAGGGACTTTATAAATCATCGAGTTCCAAACCCCCTGCCCTGGGCAGGGACACCTCTCCCTAGAGCAGGTTGCTCCAAGCCCCATCCAGCCTGGCCTTGAATACTTCCAGGGATGGGGCATCCAAAACTTCTCTGGGAAGCCTGTTCCAGTGCCTCACCACCCTCACAGCAGAGAATTTCTTCCTAATATCTAATCTAAATCTTATTAGAAGGCTAGATGAAGAGAAGGTGAAATAGAATCTCAGTAAAAAGACTTGAAGATGCTAATTTAAATGATGCTGCACCATGATTTCAAAAGTAACACTTTATTGATTAGGAGTCAGGAATTTGCTTGTTCATTCCTCCCACATCTCACAGGGCTTCCACACATATAATCATTAGATGTGATATTTAATAGGATTAAAGCCAAACCGATGGCTCCCCATAGAGCTACTCATCTTGTTTTGTTATTCACCTAGAGCATAAATAATCTGAGCAGATAAAGGACAACAGTCATAATGAAGCATGGGCAGAGGGATTCACTTCAGAAGAAGATTTAATTTCTGTGCTTAATCATTAAAATAGATTTATATTTAAATTTGAGGAAATGAGATGGGTTTCCTAAGAGTTAAAGCAGGTATTTACACACCTCGGGGTTGCTCTTGGTCTCAAATATTTTTGCTGTTTGGCTTCAGATAAATCACAAAAGGGGGGATTAATCATAATTGACTTCAGATATCTTCAGTGATGGCATTTACAGCTGAACTAGTCATACTGAGTTCTCCTTATAGCCTTATCACTAACATGCAACTCAGTTAATGTACATTGACCAGCTACCATTCTATGAGATGAACTGTGGTATTTAAGCTTCTTTTTCTCTCTGATCACAGTAAGGACATCCAAGCAACAGTCCCATGAGAGCTGTCTATCTTGCAGACATGAATTTGGGCAGATGAATCTCATCCTTACATCTCTATGGCTCTTCAGAGGTTTAATAACTATAACTGCAATTAACTGTTGTCAAATTCTTCCCATGTTCTTCTATTCTATTATGTTTTACCTTGCTCTTTGTTGTTTTTTTTTCTTCTTTTAGATGTCTCTTTGTGCATAGAACAGCCTCTCTGAATTAATTTAAAAGGTCACAGGCACTTCTCTTCTGGTATTTTGTCCCCAGGAAATCAACAAAAAAATAAATGTTTAAAGTATTTTTACCAAAAAAGTTATACAAATTCCCATCTTCTGCAGGGACCATCAAGGTTTATCGCATTTCTCTGTAGCTACATCTTGAGAATATTATATTTATTTTCATAGCCCAGAATGTGATATTAATTTTCTTTATCTCTTTCCCTTGCACTTGTCATGTTGAGCTTTTGCTCTTGGCTAGACTTCACTCATATCGCAACACAGAACCACCAGTTATTTTATAATAATCTTCAGCCAGTTTGCCATGAACAGATCAAGTGCTTTCCTGGACGACATTTTGTCAGAAAAGATTTAATTAGAGGTATAATTCAAATTCTACAAATTCTTCAAACGGTGCAGTCCTGATTGACAGAGCAGGAGCTGAAATATAAATAATTACAGATTCTACCAGCTACAGAAACTTCAGAGCCATTGAGGAGTAGGAATCCCAGGGAGGAATTGTGGGAGCACATACCAGCTAATGAACACGTTGAGTACACTTTACTTGAATTCTTCCTAATGGACTATCCAGCCTGAGAACAAAGCTCAACTTAGATCATGTTGACCATTTGAGGCTATAGATGACAATCCAGTGAACGGTGACACCAATACTACGTGGAGACTTGACATTGCTCTGATGGGAAAGGTATCAGGCTGGTCAAAGGGGAATCTTCTAGAAGAAACAGAGAAGTAGGTTCCTCTAGTATTAGAATCCCCTGGCCAAACCCCTGGGAAACTTCTTTAACCCGAATTCAGTCTTGCCACTGCAAGATGTAAAGATGAGGATAAGATATGGAAAACTTGAAGCACTCAACCACTGAAGAAAATTTTGACCAGTGTTTAGTCTAAGTGAGGGACAAGAGTTCATGCTTTCTTATAAGTAGCATTAAAAGAACAGTTGCTGTTTTCAGTTAGACCATTTATCCACCTAGGTATAATACAGCCTACCTTTTAAAACCCAGACTGGAAGATAATTCATCTTCAGAGACAACATGAACTCTAAGAGAAAAATTCCTTTATATAAGGCCCGTACTTTTAAACTACATCAGAAGATCACCTAAGCACAGGTGTAACAATAGAGATGTCACTCATCATATTCCCATTCATCAAATCTTTTCTGCTTTTGTCTTGTTTATCACACAGCCATGCATGGAATAGTTTTTATTCACTTGGACTTCAGGGATAAGGACACAGTTCGTACCCTTCTGACTGATCAGCAAGGGCATTGCCTCAGTAGAAAGGTGTTTCTAAAATACATGGGAGCTTCAGTGCAGCAAGGAATGTTAAAAAAAACCACCAAAACATCCTTGCATTCACTGTAATTCTTTGCGTGAAGGACAAAGCAAGGGGAACATGGCAAAAAGCACCTGGCAGTGTGACAGTTGAAAAAAAAAAATGCAATAACTGCTTCTAAGAAGAAGATTGGAATTCAGATCAAGTTGTAGAAGTGGTGTGGTTTGGGGGTTTTCTTAACCTGGCTGTTTTTCAAGTACCTTTTAAAATATTCCAGATCTTCTTGGAATTCCGTGGGCTGTAACCAACGGATAAGAGTGTGCTTGGGAAAGCAAGTGCCTAATTTTCTGAAAATCTTAAGACCAATTGAAATGAGGACTTTTAAGAGACACATTCCTGCAGCAGAACATGTAATGGTGTATATAAGCATGATTTTACTAATGAAGGACATTTATTAGTCCTGAACTTTATTATCGCAGGACTGTAGACACTGACAATGGGGCATCAGCATTAATTCTCAGAGCAGCAAACATTTGCCATTCTGCTATGGTTATTGAAAACCTGAAGCCAGATTCTCTGCTAATTTTAAAGGATGCTGGTCCACATGTAGAAGTGGTAGTTCTGAACTTCTTTTATGCGTTTTCGTTTTTTCTGCTGACTTTTCACCCCTTTTTGTTTTCCTGTGACAACACTGCAGGTCTGTCTTGTTTAGGCACTCCAATTCTGCTGCTTAAGACCTATAAATGCTTCAAACGTTCCCTGTTTTGAGATAATTCAATCTCGTATTTAAAGCAAGGAGCAGGGCAACCTGAACCACAGTTTCTCTAGTTCCAAAGAGATTTGCAGTTTGCAAACAGCCCCCTTGGCAGCAGTGTTTGCCACCGTCGTGATCCTGATGTTTCCTCAAGTCTGCCAGTGGAGCTTTGAGTGTGATACTGCATCTTTCTTAACCCACTCTGAGCAAGAATGAGCAGAGCAAAGTGATGGTCTTTTCTGAATCGTCTCCTCTAGATTGAAGAAGGATAAGGAGCACTCAGAGTACTAGAGCTGCTAAACAGAGCTGAGGATAAGAAAACCTCCAGAAAAGGAATTCTGGAGATGCCTGACTGCATTCTCTGCTGATAGAGGCATCATAGGGATCCTCATTCAGCTGTGTAAAATTAGAGGTGAGGAGAAAAAAAGGAGAAAAAAGAAAGGAGATCAGTTCATGTCATCTCTATCACCACTTTATTTTCAAGCACATCTGGTCCCACCCTCTTCTGTACATAAAATACTGAGTACTGATTAGAATTCCTGAATGCAGCTTGCTGCACTTCCTTCCTTTACTTTCTTCCAAATCTTGTGTGTTGTTACATTTTCCAGTTTCTTGATCCTTTTATTCAGAAATGTCTCCAGAAAACTTGCTGCTCTAAGAGCTTGTGTTCTGAAGCAAAATACCAAGATGGGACTGTTGCAGATCACTAGCTTTTCATATCTCTTGGTTTGTAATTATTTTTAGTGTACCGTTCTTCTCTACTCATTGATCATAGTCACTGTCATTGCCAGTACATATGTAAATGACACAGCGTTTAAAGATAATACATTATTTTTGCCTTCATGAAGCCTCAGGGAAGAGAGGGTGGTAATTTCCCTATACAGGTGTTGAATAATTAAATAGATATTTAAACACAGAGAAGATACTGTAGAAGCATTTAGGCTGCTTCCATGGTGTTTTCTTAGTGGTTTGGGACCACATTGTTCCTGGTGGTGTTGCACTGAAACTTCATTTTCTTAAAAGACTGCTTACTTTTGCCTCTTTACTCTGCGATTTCTGATTGAGTACAGCATGAGATGTTTACTACTATCAGTCTTGTTAACCATCCAAAGTGTTCTTGTGACCCCTCCCAGTTCCAGTTAGCCTACATTTAAACTTTTGCTCTCCTGGACCCAGGAATCTGCATCTGTGTGCCATTTCTGTCAGCGTGGTTTTGATTCTCTAATTTGTCTTCTTTAGTTTCAGCTGTTTTCTGTAATTTAGAAACTTATTGGGCAACGTAGACAAGGATAAACTTTTTTAGACATACTCAGCAGCATGCCCAATTTGCAGGCTGACCTAACTCCTCCTTCCCAGGAAACAGATGAGAAATTTGGCCAACAGAGAAAGCAAGACAGCAACACAGACTGAATCCCTATCCAATACCAGGTTTATAGATAAAAATAGGCAAAGGATTTTACAGATCTAATAAAGATTCTAGGAAAGATTTTAGGGCTCTTTCTTGTTACTGAGTATCATCTCTGTCATGTTGATGGGCTACAGACATTCTCTTGATCTTATTTGTGTTACAGTTAGAAATGGGCAAGATTTTTTTTTGGCAGAGAGTAAAATGACAGAAAAATGTAGTTGGGAGAAGAGGGAGGAGACTCAGACAATATCCCTAACTGTCAAAAAAAAAAAAAAAAAAAAAANTATGAAACAGTTGTTAAAAGCCAAATAGTTAATTTTGACATTTTGAGAGCAAAGCAATTCTCTTTGCTTTTAAAGTCATTATTTGCTTAGAAAAACATCTATTAAAAAAAGGGTTAAACAGCGCCTTTTTAACATTCCATTTTAAGCTGAGTGTTTCATTTTGGATGAACTCCAGCTGCAGTTTCATGATTTTATTAATATTTTGTTTGTTTCACAACAAAGCCTAAAATATGACTGTTCCTTCTCTACAGACAGGACAGATTAAGGGCTGGGAAAAAAATAATGCTGCAACAATTTTTAAGCTATTTAGGAGCTAGAGCAGAAAAACAAACAAATTTAGATATGCCTGGCTATATATAACATCTATAGTGTGGGTTTTTACTGAAATAGTCTCCCTAGTCTCCCTTTACAGTCAGTAGAGGTCAAATCATTATAAACAACGCTTTCTAGAGAGTGGTGTGTCTCTTCATCAGGCAGACCTCTAATACAGGATGATCAGGATGATATAGCATCTCCTATTTCTCTCCAGGGTCTACAATGGGACAAGAGAAAACTACCTGGACTGTAGAAAGGTGTACTACCAAAGTTTGAAGGTGAGATGTTTCTTCCGCACTTGCCTCCACCTACCAAATCAGCAGTGAGCAATATAATGAGGCATGACCAGATGATGAGCTGATGGTGATGATGAATCAAGCAGTAGGATAGTTTCTGTAAGGATAGAGGAATAAGGACTAAAATAAGACAATAGCTAATAAACACTGCTTTGTGTCAGGGCACAGTAAGATAGAGGGTAATTGGCCACTGGCAACTCAAAAGCAGTGCTAAGAAACAGGTTTTGTGTTTTCTGCGCTTTGCTGATCTCCGCAACTGGATCAGATTTGCCTTGAAAAATTATATGGGAATCTGGCTCCCTCGAGTAGAAATCGTTCATTTAGTGAAAGAAAAATCCCCCTAATTAAGGGGGAAATAGATAAATTTGACAAGTAATCTTCCATCTTCTTCAGTGGAAGACTGTGTAATAGCCAGCTGAACTGTTTTTGTAAGATGTATCTTAGTTTTATTGAGAGTTTAAAGGTAAAACTTTGATTATCTGTAATATACATGTATTTTCAGGAGCTGTTTGCATGCTGGTATTTTGTGGGCTAAAAATGCTAGAATGACTCACTCTGAAGACATTATTTTGAGCAGACGGCAACTTTTAGAAACATTTTGTATTTCTCAGTGTCTAGTGAAATTGACCCTTAGATGCCTCAGATGTGGAAATGGATTCATGTTTAACAACTGATGGTAGGTTATAATAATTAAATACTGATTACATTCTCTTTCTGAGCACTGTGTATATTAGTGGACACTACACATATCCAGCAAAACACCAGCAGAAATTTCCCCTGATACAACAGTGGTTCCATGCTAATGACAAGCAAGCCCAAGTTCAGATAGTTCATCATCTCATTTGCAATACTTTGTTTCCCAGGTAAGGGAGGCATTTCATAGGGCATCTTACTAAAGATATGTTAAATGTGGATTGTTATTTCCATGAGGCAAAGCCATTAGGCAATAACAGTTAGATACCTCCAGTTCTGAAGTCATTTACCTGATTTCATGGCAAATAAAAGTAAGCTGAAGTGCTTGTGGATTGAGCATAGGAGATAGCTGGAATCCAAGTCACAGATTATGACATCTTCTTGTAGACCCCCACATGTGAACTGTCTAAACTGCCATTAATCAATGGAGATGTAGGGCTTAAGCACTTCGCTCAAACAAGGGCACCTAGAACAAATTGAGACAAGGCTGTTAAAGGTATCCACAGGGGGCTGGTAGACATGAAGCCAGACCTTTGAAAAGCCTTCAAAGTTCCTTGAAAGTCACATTTGAGGGCCAGGACTGACACCTACATATAAGACATTTCAAACAACATTAGACACATTCATCTAGACACTCAACTCCAGGCGACTTATTCTATAGGTAATGGAAAAGAAAATATATACCAGGTGTTTGAGCATAAAGAACTAGTTTCAGTATCTTTAATTTTGATATTTCCCACCACTGTCAAAAGCTTTACCGATCTCCTAGAAAACAATATCACAATTTTTGTAAGCAGTAGCCTTTTTGCAGAGTGGCGGACACCTAGGACACTGGCAGAGCAGGTTCAACAACTATTTTCATCCCAACAGCAACTTTTCTTGCTGTGTAAATGTATTCACAGCACAGAGACACAAAATCATTTATGCTGCTAAACTGAGAGCTCATCTCAAGTGTGTTACTACACTACTTGTCAGAAGAAGTCTCTTGGCACTTGAGTTGGCTATCAGTCATTTTGACTGATGCACTTTTATGCCTGTTCAGCAGTCCAGGCGAAGACTGAACAGAATTTTTCAACATTTCTACTCAATCAGTATAGAAAGATAGCCTTAGGCTAGAGAGTGAGACCTTGACCTGAATGATACGTTCTGAAGACATTGACCATGATTTCCATCCCTTCCTTTCCCACATGCACTAAAAACAGTAGGACGGATTCTAGTGCCTGAGCTCACTATGTCTGCATTATGGATTTTTAAGTCATGTTTATTATGCTGCTTTGTGTCTTCAGAGTCAAAATGTGGTATCTGAGAAAGACATCTCTGGGAACATTTTTGAGTTCTCTGGCACAAGCCCATCTACCTCCTTCGACAGGAACTGAGAAAGTATATTATTTTTTCCCAGACATCTTATATTTGCCATCTTATCCTAGATATTTTATATTCTTGCTGTGCACACTTACCATGATACTTGGAACTGTTAATGCTATAAAGAATCCCTAGACCATTATTATTATGATCTTTGAGTCTACCATTCATCTTTGGACCTTGTTTTGGGTTGTTTGGTCTTAAAGACAGAAATTGCTATTGTAGTTCTTGTACTTGGATGGGTGTTCAAGTGCTAGCACCACTTGTCTAAGACATAATTTCTGCTGCTTTAGTATTTTCATTGATGAAACCTCTGAAAAGATATTTCCAAGCTGTGACATCAGGCAGCTCAAAGAAATGGGGTAAAACTTTATCTAAAATACTAATGAATATTTTAATGTGTCTGGAACCCTGCTGACACATAAATGATACCTGTCCCAGCAGATTAAGGTGCAGTGTCAGGTAAAAAAAAAACCCAACAAAGTAGAAAAAGCAGTTCAGTCTCTTTGAAGACCAGCCAAAACCAGGTGAGGCAAGTTTTTTATTCAGGATAAAACCTGGACAGTACAGACTGTCCAGTAACAGCTGGTGGGCCCTAGGACTCACATATTTTAATTACTGAAAGAAAGGTAAAAGATTGCATATGTCATTCATATGGTTTTATTCAAGCCAAAATTTAGTTCACCTTAGCAATCTAATGGTTAGTTTTTATTGTATGCTCAAGTATTTAGGCTGACCCTGCCTTCCCTGTGGAATTATGAGCCTTTCCTAGAAGGGAAGCACTGACACAAAGACAAGTGCTGCAAACACACTGGGTGTTTCTTGTGGCTGATGCCAAAGACTGGACAGTTTAAGGCAGATGTAGTGAATCCTGCCTGTATAATTTCATCCTTTTCTATTGCAGCCAAAGAGCCGTTTGCTGTAAAAGTATAACTTTCATTGCTTGCAAGTTCCTTGCTCTTTTTGCTCTGTGTCTCTACTAATGCTTTTGGTGTTTGTTTTGTTTGTCTTTCTAGGTTTTTAATTGCATTTCTTTCGCTTTGCTTGCTTTTTTTCTTTCTGTGAGTGAAAGAACAGATTTCTCCCTTACCTGGAAAATAACTACTGAAAAAGTAAAAGAAAATACCAGCGGCAAACCCCAAAATCTCCAACAGTCATGCAGTCTGTGCAACCTGCTTATTATTCCTCAAATAAAGGAGATAAAATTTGGGATAGTACCTCTTGGCAGGCTTCTTTATATAGGAACCTAGAAAACATTTTTGGAAGTGAAGTGACCAAAAGGAAGCAGTTTAAAAAAAAAAACAACACATGATAAGCATTGCTTTTGTTCAACTGGGAACCCGTAGGGCTTAATCCAAACACTCACTGTCAATGTGAGCCCAACTAAGCAAACAGCATTGTAGCAGTGGTTTTCTCTTTCCTTTTTCTTTTTTCATTTTTCAATTTAAAGAAATGTCTGTATATACGTGAGCCTGTGCATGTGTGAGAGACTTGCCCCTTGTCTTACAGCCTTATCTTTTCCAGCAGTTAAAACAATTTACAGGAACTGCTATTTTTAGTTCAGTATTTTTAAATGTTTAACAGTCCTGTGGTTTAACTATTAGTGGAGCTGAAGAGTATAAATATCTTTTCTTTTATTTGCATTACTGTTTTATCATAGGTGGGGCTGGTCACAGAGCCCATGATTACAACAGCCTAATATTTCCATTCATACCGGCCTAGATATCATCGCTTACAGCTTTGTAAGATTAACTGTTGTGGGCTGAAAAAGTCCACTCAAGTCCAGATTTATGCCTCATGATGACTTCCCTCTTTTTAAAATGAATTTAATAAAAATAAGTCCATCTCTGAGAACAACAGTAAGAGAAAATTAGTTGCTTTGCTCATGTTAAAAAACTGAAGTCTTTCATTTTTCTCTTCTTGCTCCTCTGTTGCAAAAGATGGTAGTGAAAAGTGGTGGGCAAGGGAGGGCAGAAAGACTGACTTTTCTATCAGACATAGCTTTTTCCCTTTCTTCTGATTAATGCCTCAGCATAGACAGAAGAAAGCATTCAGCAATCTGCTTGGATGCCTTCAATGCTACAGCAGAGGATCTAAGGACACAAAATTCAGAACGACAATTCAACGCATGTTCATCCTGTTTGATTTAGCATCTAGAAATGACAGAGGAGACAGGTCTTCTCCAGTTTCATCTGCCTTGAGCTTTTCTATTTTTTTGTG
Organism: Thinocorus orbignyianus; assembly: GCA_013400375.1. Classification (NCBI taxonomy): domain Eukaryota; kingdom Metazoa; phylum Chordata; class Aves; order Ciconiiformes; family Thinocoridae; genus Thinocorus; species Thinocorus orbignyianus. Next base: position 1,236,045 of record VXBW01006790.1, read on the forward strand.
TCCTAGCTGATGAGTTAGACCTCAGCAAAAGGCCAACCTTGATATGTGGGATTCAAACACGTCTCTGAGAAGTGACCTTCAGGGACAGTGGTAGATTAGTGCACCTCCCAGCTCTGTTGTGTGCCGCTGAGTGAGCAGCCATGAGCAAATCAAGGATGTGAAGAGAGTAGCCAGCAACGAACCTAAATCTATGTCCAGGTGATCCCTCAGCTAAGAGGCAGTTATCAAACTGCAGCTCCTGCTGCCTTCCTTCTTTCATTTGCAAAACTTAATGAACAAATGGTATTCTCAGCTCCTCAGTGCAGCAAACACTTCCATTCTCTCATGATCCCTTTCCAAGGGGCACTGGAAAAGAGATTGAAATTCATGAGAGACACAGGATGAAGTCATCCTTGACCTTGGTTCAGGGCAGAAGCCTGGGCTCCCTGTATTGTTTCTGGAAAGACAAAGCACATTATTGTATTGATTTAGGGGGAAATATAAAACAATCTAAAGCCTCATGTTTTGGATTGGCCTATAATAACTCTTTAATTAACAAGGGGTGTCTATTGGTTATCCAAAGGTAGACAATATGAACATCCTTCAGAGTTTCAGCTTCACTTTCTAGCCATGGCCCTGGGGTTGCTTAGCCCCATGCTAAGCCTCACTGAGAAGCCGACAACTCTCTGTGCTCAGTGTAGGGTGTTTGATAGCCCTTTTTTCACAAGGGTGTGCTGCAGACAATCCTCTTTTGTCTTGTTAGATCTTAAGTCCTTTCAGCAGCACTTTGTCAACATCCTTTTCCAACACAGGTGCATTTCTTTTTCATTATCTCTGTCAGTTCTTGACCTCACCTGGGGTAGTTTATGATTATCTCCTTTTGTATGTCTTCTCAAGGTGGGAATATGTTTCTTTTGGAAGCGGACAATGCTTTTCTCTCAATTTTTGGGCAAGGGCCCATACACTGACACTGGACAACCTGTAACCTAACAGACTTCTACAATGGCAGAGCTCACGTGCTGCAACCCAAGAATATATTACTGCAGCTTAATGAAAGAGAGGATAGCGTGCTGCCAGAAAAAATACACGCACTAAAGTTTGTACTTTTCAGAAAAACTTTATTTTTCACAGTTAATCTTATTGTATCTTTAGCTGAAAGTTTACAGGAGGGTTATTATATACATTAATGGAAACAAAGCGTCAACCTTTCTACTTCTCAGTGTTCTTTTAATAAGCCCTGATTATCCTATTATTATAACGAGATATATATATATGTGCCAAGTAGTATTTTAATGCTGTTAAATATGAAATTCAAAAGGATTGTGTGCCAAAGGCGGGGGGGGAAGTAGAGGAAAAATAAAACAACACAAGCTTAAAATTTTATTAATGTTCTTCTTTAGAAAATAATAGCAGAATCCTGTGGTTAATTTGTGACGATGGCTCAACTAATTAGAAGGCATATTTACTTTATTTTTTATTGCAACAAAAGTCATAATCATATTCATTTCAGTACTTTTCACACTCCTAAATGCCAGGGTTTGAGCATGGTTTTTTCCTGTGTCTCTCTAGTCAACAGATACAGAAGCTCCTCCAGTTGAGCTAGAGGTGGATTAGGTGTCTCTTCTCATTTGATCTCTGAGGGAGCTTCTCTTTTCTGCACAGATCAGGCAGTTTGGCCATCTGCCTGGTGCTGGAAAGCTAGCTGGGATGAATATTGCCAGTCTCCACTTCACAGGAGGACTAGATTATTGTATAGCAAAAATTAAATGATCATGAAGTGCCGAGAGTATGATAGAGGATGGAATACAAACCACAAACCTGTGCAGGCTGGACAGGACCCAAACCAAAGCCATTTAGAAATATCATGCTTAATGTAAGCTGGGTGTCTGGGTGCAGCTTACAGTCAGCATAGACAGATGGCATCTCCAAAGGAAGAGTCATCTCCCCTATTATATACACGTATGTTTAGAACTGGGTAAATAGTCTTGGTTTCCACCAGCTCCAAAAAAGATCAAGGATCAGTACTCAGGCTTGAATAGTGACCCCAGACTGCCTACATCACTCATGTGCTGGAAAGGCTTTAGTACAGATTGGATCTTTGTTTTCTCTCCAGCTCTCATGTGTTCCCAATACAGTTTGGAGCCAACAGGCAATAGAAATGGAGTGGGCAGGTACTGGGAGAAGCTATGGGGATGCAAACTGTGCCATTGCAGCTCTCCACAGGTAGCAGAAAGGACACGAGTTCAGTTCACACACTTTCATAGGACAGCTGTTGTGAACATGGCAATAAAAGAACAATAAAACCTAAATTTATGAGAGACCCAGGGCTAATTATTAACTGTCTTTGCAGATTCTTGACTGTTTCGCTGTAGCAACTGTGCCTTGACAGCAACGTGAGGAAGCAATAAATTACACCAAATTTACTTAATAACTGTCAATAATTAATCAAACTAACAAAACTATTGTTCTAGTCTACACTGGACAAGTATTTAATCCCTGTTGTCCTCATTTCCTCTCCCATCCCCCACTTGACCTGGAAACATAAGAATTTGTTTCTACGTTATATTTGGTTTCTACGTTATATTTTGTTTCTAATTTCTATGAATGGTTAGTTCTTCAGTGAATGACCATAGGGTGCCTGTCCAATTAGGAACCTGTCACTCAATTCAGTTTGATGAATACTGCAGCCGTATACATAAAGAAGCAATACTAATGCCAGTGTTTGTAGAGGTGATTGCCCCTGCAAAAATTGGATTACATGCTTTCCAGATAGGGCAGATTTATTCTATTTGCCTCATTGATTGGTTAAGACTTTTACCAGGAATGCAAATAGTAAGAATCTGATTTATGATTTAACAGAATATAGACAAGTCTTCACCAATATAGACATTTAAGAAGACCCATGACAGGAAAATTATGGTTTAAATACACTCTGGTTGCACAAAAACCAAAAATCCCAGAAAGAAGGTTTTGCTGGTTGAACCTTTTCTAGTATATTATGGTTACATTTGTCCTAGTAAAATAAGCAGGACCAGGGCCTGTTTTCTGGTTCTTAAGCATCATGCAGAAGCCCTTGTCTTTATAGCTCACCTCCTTCAACAATCAAAACACCAATGCAGAATCCAAACTGCCTGTTGGGAATGTCTCCTGTAGCGCTAGAACTTCTGAACCACAGCCAGGAGTGGTTTTGGGGAGTGCTGCTGGAGGCTCCCGGCCCAGACAGGCAATTGCTCATGCTGGAGATAATCTTAAAAGTTTACAAATTTACTAATAAAGTTGCAGTTGCTTGGAATATTCCTTTCCTCTGTTTAATTCACTAGTATAGCTAGAATTCTGTGAGGAAACATTCCTCACAATAAACAAAATTCTGTTACTCGATACATAGGATAAGTATTACAAATCCCAGTTCTTTTGATCCATTAATATACAATTCAGAGAGTTCCTGGGGTTTTTATCATAAAAATCAAGATTAAATTAATGGTGAATGCTTTGCAGGTATATGCTAGTTTACATACACAAGTACGAAGCCATAGCAGCTGAAGACTTTGATGAAGAACAGAATTCTCACAGCACCAGACTGATGCTAGATTTTATGCCAAGCAAAAGCAAAACTGCAAAGCCTGCACTTCACAAAGTTTGAAAGAACATGTAGCACATAAACTTAGAAGCAGAAATTGAAAGGAAAGAGCAAAATGGAGGGTTCCTGTACCGCTTGCCATATATCAAATGGACTCAGATTTCTCTTTTAAAATGTAAACTCCACTTCAGCCATAAGTGAGTGAATATAGTCTGCTCTGGATCAAAACAGAAGATTGTGATGATATTTTCTGGCCTTAACATCAACAAATCCTTTAAATAAATGCAGATTTCTCTCCAGAGCTTTTGCAGTGCTCTCTTTCTGTCTGTATATATGGCTGGCTCTAGGTCTAGCCAATGAATGGATATTCCATACAATTAATTTTCTATGGTGATGTTTAAAATCGCAGAACTTAAACATACTATACTATGGCAATTTACATTTCCCTAAGGAGATTTAACAGGTCATCCTGTGAAGAGATTGCTGTGTTTTCTTTTATTTCTTTTTTTCCTTAATATCCCTCTGGTTTTCCCCAGACTACAATCCCCTAGTTATATTGGGTTGAAAGTAACTTCTATTGGCTAGTTTTGAAAGCTTAGCCATCCTGGATGTTCCTTTTTCCTGCATAGGAGTCTACAGGGGAAGGTAAGACTCACAGAGAAGAGCTGTGTCTGAACAGTGAGGGTGGTATTCATCTCACCTAACCCTACCTATCTAAACTTAAGACAGCTACAGGTTTTCTTTTCATGTGCATGTCATCTAATAAAGAGATTTAATCTATTTTGCCTCTTATTAGGTTTCTAAGAGAGCACCTTTCGCGGTTACTTACATTTACATGTATAGTTTTCAGGTGCCTAAATTAGAACAAATAAATTCTTCCTACAGTGAAATAGAAACCTCAGGAATTGGCTGAGTTTGAAGAGTGCATTTTGTAACTGCTAAACTGAGAGACAATGGAGGAATAAATAAACAAAATCCTTTATTCCTCTTGCCTGGCTGTACCCCTTATTCTTAGTGTTTCCATTTTCCAAATAGTTTCAAACCAGTTATGACTCCGCAGCTTGAGAAAATAGAAATACAAATGTCTGAATTTCCAAGATACATTTTTTTTTTTCTGAAGAATCTAAGCTCAGAACAGTAGACTTAGTTCAAAATACTTCTCTACTTTTGCCTTTTGTCATACAAATCATATGTCCACCATTTTCATGCAAGCTCCTCTAGAATAGAACATCTCTTCTACAGGCTTCTTCGAAGACCAGATGCTATCCAGGAAGATGATTGAGTTTTTCACAGGATTGTAGATGGTAGGAGGTTGTGAAGGGAAAAGGAGATAATAAAGGCACCTTGCCAAGTGTCTTGGAAATAAACACAAGGGATAATTCATTTTTGTTTCCCAACTAAGGAGAAAACGATCAGCAAAATCTAGAACTGTTGAAGATATGAAAGTAGTAGACAATGAATTATCCAGTGCTCTTTTCTTGGTTGATCTGATTTACCCAAGACTGTAATCCTAGGAAAGATGGGAAAAGAGGCAAGAAGAGAGCCAGGACAGATGTAGGAACTTGTCCAATGAGTTACAAATCCATGACTTGCACCTGGATGTTGACTCAAGACACACAAGCTCTATAATTTTTCCTGAATTTTGCTTGGAGGCTAAGGAGATTATCCCAACCCAAATGGTCAGAGACATATTACAGACAAGAGAAGCTTCTGTGGCAAAATAAAATATTCTGCATTTCATGCAGAAGTGGTTATTGTCAGGTTTGAGAATCACTGAAGCCAGACGTGTACAACCAGAAGATGGTAACGGAATACATGCACCAGAAACATCATTGCTAAAATATTTTCTTGTACCTAAATTAGCAAGTGGTGGAGAACAAAGCCACACATGATACCTCTGTTTTGTCTCCACTGTAAATGCAAAACTTTGTCCCCAAAGGGAGACCCTAATAATGGGCTCAATTAAGATCTAAGTGAGCTTTTTTATTAATTTAAAAAATAATAATTTTTGCCACTTGCCCGCAGAAGACTCACAAACTATAAACAGCTGATGCTGTCATTACAATGTGCTGAGAGGCATCTGCTTTCTCTAGGTGGCAGTTTTATTGCCTTTTATGTGCTATTAGGCATACAAAGGGCTGTGTAGTTAAAATGATTAAGAAATGATATTTAAAAGTTAGCACATTTATTTTAAAAATAGAAGTGAGACCTTTACGTGTCAACTTGTCGGCAGCCTTACTACCTCGATCCATCATCAGAGAGTATTCTTACCCTGTAGTAGCTTCCAATTAAACTTCTTTTTAGTGTGAAACTCCTCAAACCATGCATGTACTTAACCGTGTCAGACCTGTCAAAATACATGAAGGTCTGATGGGATTAAATCCAAAACAGCATTGCACAGAAGGATGTGTCACGGTTAGAATTTTATTTCTTCCTTGTAATATGGACAGAAACAAAAAATTCTTATTATGGTGGCACTCTGCGTACGAAGTATGAAGTTCACTCTAAACACTGCTGTGTCCAGTAATGTTCATTATTTTAATGACTTTTTTGAATAAGTAATCATTTCCTTACTATAAATATTGTTATAGACAACTTCTGTTAATGCTAATGTGTTCTGCTTATGATGCCATAGAATTTACTCTGAAAATTAAATTAAATTAAGAATTCTGTTAAGAGGAAGAAGTTGGAGACTGGAAATTCCAGAACACACAAGCAAAGTGCATGCCTAGTTCTGAAGTAGGAGGGTGGAAAAGACTCATTTAATTATCTATTCTGTCTCTCTACAAAACATAGACATACTAATGCAAAAGTGGAGGAATGGGGTTGTTTAACTCAAAGGTTGCAAAACTAAGACAAAGTAAAGATGCTTTATAAAAAGCAGGTTAATCAAGAGGAGTATTTTCTAAATTGGGAAATATCATTTAGGTCTACAACTGCCTTTGTGACCATTGAAGGAATTCAGATTCAGGTATTTAAATGCAAGTGTCTGCATGTGGGTTTTGCAGGTGAGCTGGATCGGTAATCTCCCATCACAGGCAGTGGTGATCCAACTGATACCATCAGTGAGATCCAAAGAACCATTCAGCTCAATCTACAGTAAAGACCAGTCACTCGTTCTCTCCACCACTGTATGGTCTTGATCTTGACCTTGATGGGCGAAAATGGCCACTGGGATACTTAGTTTAAACACAGGGAATTCCATATTTAAATATAAGTGACTGAATCTGGATTCAGGTGACCTTGCTTCACCTTTTATTTCAACCTCATCTTGGCTTTCCCTTATCTACTTACCTTAAAAGATCCTGAAGACAGCCTTGCCTTCTCTTTGTCTGTTGAAGGCCTTGTTTAGGGCCAAGATCACCAGCTCTGGCCATGTTCTTCAGGTGCTACCAGACTGTGAAAAATCATTTAGCCTAGTTTTTAGGAAAAACAGTAACTAGTGATAGTTAAAAACAAAGCAAAGCAAACCAAAAAACAACAACAAAAAACCCAACACACAAAATGTGGGATTTTCTCGCAATTGCACCCAAATTAGGAAAAATAAAGTTTCTTGCAAAGGTGGATCCCACTGCAATGGGGAGTAACTTGCTGCACCTGTTAGAAAAGAAGGGACTTTTGTGATTATTTGCAAGAACTTCTCAGCTTATATTTTTAACAGTAGATGCTTTCTTCAGAAAACTGGTGTGTAATGCTCTCTCACCATCCTGTCACACAGAGGACCTCAGGACAGGGACGGAATGCAGGTCAAGAATGACTTTGTAACTCAGAAGCCTTAATCAGATTCTTACAGCATGCTTGAAGTCGTTATTCAACCTTCTACAGAAAGCTTTGGGTGACATTAACAGCCCGTATTTATCTTGAAGCTCATGTGAAGGGCAGACACCTTCGTGTCTGTGACTGTTCTGAGCTCTTTATGGGAGCAGCCCAAAAATACATCCTGATCAACACCCAAATTAGAAACCTGGGAACAATTAGCTTTTTTCCTCCATACGCAGCCACCTCAGAATCAATATGCATTTCCCCTATATTGAGGGTATGCCCCATTATTATTTATTAGCTGTACTGCAGAAACACCTTGAAACTCCAGATAGGAGTCACTTATGTGAAGTGCCATACAACTGTAAATTAAGAGACAGCTCTTGTCCCAAAGAATGAATTGCATAAAAATTAGATGTTCTGTGAAAAAATGTGTTAAGACGAAGAGCCACAAGGGAATTCTTTTCCTCAAGGTGACCCACCAGGTGAAAAGCAAAGCCAGGGAGAAAATCCAGGTGATTTCATCCCTGAGACAGTTCTAGACCTGTATATAATATAATATTTATTAGTTTGCATTCCTGTGGGTTAAATCACTTAAAATTTTCATTGCTTCTGTGTATAATTAACGAAATAAAATGCTAGTATTTTCCCAAGTAAGAGGTGATAGGACAAGAGAAAATGGCCTCAAGTTATGCCAGGAGAGGTTTAGATTGGATATTTTAAGAGAAATTTCTTCACAGAAAGTCTTCTTCAAAGACTGGAAAAGGCTGCCCAGGGAAGGGGCAGAGTCCCTACAGGTATCTAAAAGATGGGTAGATGGTGGTGCTGAGGGTCATGGTTTAGTGATGCTGATTTTGGCAGCATTAGGTTAATGATTAGACTGGGTAATCTGAAAGGTCCCTTGCAATCTAGATGATTCTATGATTCTATATTTCTTTTCTTCTGTAACATCAGAAAAAACAGTCCTCACTTCAAAATGGAACAAAAAAACCCAAAACCAAACGCCTGACTCAGACATATTTCCTGAAGTTAAATACCATCAGAGAAAGAATTTACTAAAAAGTATATTAATCGATAATGTAAATAAATAATATCAAAATAAACAATGAAATGAAATTTAATATATGGATTATGTTCTCCCTTTCTTTCAGGGGAATAAATGAAAATTTTGAAAAACATGGTAGAAGAAGAAATTATCCATATTTGCACCTAATTACACAAATAACTAATATATACTGAGAGAACTATTTATCAATATATAGATGAATCCAGATGTTATATATTAGAAACTAAATGTATGGAAATATATATAGAGAGAAAAGAGAAATAAACATCAAACTCAGTGCTTTCTCTTTTTTACTTGCGAAGGTCAATTTTTTTTACAGTTTGTATTTTAGAAGAGAAAACGTAAAAGCGGGTTTTTTTTGTTCCATTCATTTCCCCAGCTTGTTTTGCAGAAAAACAGGGAAGGGGAGCCTTCTCCACCATGGATTTACAGCTGTAATTTTAACTTGAAATTTGTAGCAACAGGTTTTATCTGGGTTTGGCTGGTGGTACGTTTCATAAACCCACCAAATGTTTTCAATCAGATAATGTCATTGCTACAATAACAAGGACTGAAAGAAACATGAAACAGCCTTTGGGGATTTAAAAATAGTATCAGGGCTTGCTTTTCAGTTTCACTATTTTACTCTTAAATCCAGGCAATTTTCAAATGGGAACAATGCTACAAAAACCTAACATTCATAGAGCACTTTACAAGCTGAAATAAAAATGATAGTTTTTATTTCTAAATAACTTTCCTCCTCTGTAAGCCTTGTTGGAAATTATCTAAATTTGCTCCTATATTTTCAATACTGAATGCAAATTTGCAATCAGGTTATGATATTTAATCAATCACTAGAACAGCATAGATGTCAGGACATAAAAACTCAGGGTCTGGGGTTATGTCCCAGAAGCCTTTAAATCAATTTGCTTTTTATTGGTGAAAGAGAAAAATCAAGACTCACTTCTCTGCCTGGGTGAGTTACACTGGTGGTGAACTGATTTGAAGCAAAATACAATCAGGTACATAAAATCGGTCAGGCAGAATGAAGAGCCAACTTCTGGTTAAACTTACTCCTATTACACCTAGTCCATTAAAACCAGGCTAACAAATGATATAATAAGGTTAGAAGAACGATCATAAGGGTTAGGAAAATATTGACTCATCTTAAGTGTTCACTTCGTAGTTGGAAAGAAGGCAATTTAGAGATATTATAATTACTAAAGTTAACTAATGCAACCCCAAAAGTTTCATAGTGTAATGACAACAATTTTTTAAGCTGCAAGAAATCGATTTACATTATTTTTGCCTTTTTCCGGGAGAGATGGTCAATCGGAAAAAGAGACTTTATCGTGGACTGAAACAAAAAAAGCAGCTTAATCAGGCAGGCATCTCAAGAGCACATTGATCTTTCTAGGTTACCCTTACATTTCTGACTATAGAAACAAGAAAAACATTATACATGTGGCAGAGGAAAGTTTTATACAACGTTGTGACTGCATGGATGAACAGAGCCCACATTCTTACCCACTTACTATTCATGTTAGATGATATTTGGGGAAAAAAGGCTTCTGTCATCACATCAGGCAACCAAGACCATGTTAGTCAGAAGAGGTCGGGTGTAAAACTAGTCACTTAGACACCTTTTTCAGAAGGCTGAATTTGACAGAACTAAAGCTACATGATAATCTATTTTTTTATTTATTTTTAATAAATAAATAGTCCTGCTATCCAGGGCTGATCTAGCCTTGCCTATTTTTTTTAATATTTTTTTAATATTTTAATATTTACTGTTAATGAGTCATGCTGTCTTTCCACTCTATCCTGGGAAAATGAGCTCTGGGGGTGTACATGGCACTTTGATGGTGTGGGAGAGAGGGAGCCATTGCTGAAGTAACATCCTTTCTGTGCTGTTAGGAAATGTAAATTCAAGGAAGGAGGCATCTGCCCACACTTTGGTGTCTCCCTAGGGTTCTGTTGTCATCAGAGGTAAAATTTAGGTCCCTCTGGAACATGATCCAGCAAGAGATAAATTGCCCGTTGGAGGCAATTGCTTACTCCTAGTTCCTGTTTCTTTGGATTGACAAGGGTACTAAGGTAACAGCCTAATATTTAGGGCTCTAACGATGACCCGGATGAATCTCACCTTGGATCTAAGCCAACTGTTTCTTCTCTTTCCTCTTCACCACAGCAGTAACAACTTGCCTCAGCAGGAATTAGTCTACTCCCAAGCCAAGTTCTCAGTGAGCTTTGTTTTGTGACACCTTCCCTGGACTAAACATCACTGCACTCTAAAATAAGCTCCATATTTTCTTTTTTGCTTCCTTTCCAGGTGTTGAGGATGACTTAAACATTGCCTCAAGTCCATATTTATGTGTTGTACATGCTTGGCAGACAGCTGCATGGATGTAGGCAGCCCATCGGTCATCTAAAGGTAGGTTGTGAGATAGATACATTATATGTGGAAATTTTCTCCAAAACCCTCTCTATCAGACCAATATGGACATGTATGGAAAGTTGACATCTGCAATGTGGACTACCCTGTTCTAGGGTGTTCTAGGCTTCTCTGTGAAGTCCATACCAACCCAGCCATTGACTGTGGTTACACTTACCCTGTAGGAAATGTCTAAAGGAGATTAAGTAAAGGATGGTCCAGAATTAACCCTTTCCTCTATGTACTGGAAAATGTGACAATTGTCCCATTTTAGACAATTGCTGGCTGCAGTCACATTAGCTAACTGTCCATTACTTCGATAGACTTCACCCTACAAGTATCCCTGATGACTAAATCAAAGCTGTTCCTGCTGCACTGTACTCCTTGGAAACTGGTAATTGGCAATAGCATATTAAGATGTCTATAACTTAAAAGAAAAGACTATCAGCTAGAATGATTGAAATTCTCACTCTTACTGACATTTGAGAAAGCTGAAACTAATCCAGAAAACATTTCACATTGGTCTGCAATCCTGACAACCTGCTAGCAAACACTTTATACTCTGTGTGCTACTGAGCCAACTGGGGAGCTTTCAGTACCTTCACTGGGCTTTGAATGAGCAACTCAAATTACTAAACTGTAACTCTCCTCCGCTAAATGTTTAGTCTGGTCCGAATATTCCATCTGCCTTCTCTGAATTTTGGCTGGATGCTAACCATTTTAATTGAAAACATACTTACAGGATTTAATTATTTACTCTGAATCCCCAAAGAAAAAGACAATTTAATCTTGAAGACTCTCTGTGGACTCTTAGTATGTCCAGGAAAATTGATAAGACCTAATGAGCAAGAAGTGTCCTGCAGATAATTGGGTGAATTTATGGATTATTTCTTTTAATGTTTCTGTAAAATGGACAAATAGCAAATTACTTTACTTTGGTTTAATTTGGCTGTCAGTATTCAAACAGGAAAACTTTTAGTTTTGGTCACTCAATCCAACATAGGCAAAAGCAGCGGTAAAAGATTTTTATCTTGACTTGGGTGTGACATCAGCCAAGTTCAGTTCTTCACCAGCTGGACATGACATACTGTAAATCTTATGTAAATCTTACAACTACAAAATGTGGAAAATGAAATTTCTTTCCCACAACAAATGATGACTGTACTACATATATTTATCTGCTAATTAGTTTTTAAATTATTACTTATTTTTCTAAAATGGATATTTTCCTGAAACAAAGCGCGTACCATTATTAATTCCCACTGAACAGTAGGACTTTTTTTTTCCTCTTTTTCTTTAAACAAACTATTCTTAGTGTATTTTTGGTTTGTAAGATTTCATAAAATCCCAGCAGTAACCAACAGTACACTTCTACCCTGGCTCAAAATGGCATAGACAGGCAACTCTAAGCACTGACTTCTGGGAATCTATCTTGCAGAAAGATGAAAGGTTCTCCACTGATTAGAGGGAAAACCATTAAAGGTTTAAGGTTAGATGACAGGAAATGCCTAGAGCCAGTGCCCACAGATCAGATAAGCCAGTTAAAATCAGTGTTTTCCACAGAAAAAATGATAGCACATGATGCTACAGTCAAGATTCCAAAGCAGCCTATTCACATTTTATTAATCTCAGAGTTTCCCAAAACAGTCGTTTTTGGAACTGAAATTACTTCCACATGCTCTCTGTCAGAAAGATAGTCAACTTTATTTTATTATCTGGAGCAAAATCCCTTCAAAGCCTCGGAAGTTGAGGATAGGTGAAAAGCAAATACACGTTTGCCATTCTCATGAGAAAAGCAAACAACAAAAAATAATCATAGCAGGTTTTCCTTCACTACTTCAAATATGATGGTTCTTTTGAACTTAAAGGTCTATAAGTGCCTGAGACCGCAGTCCGTTGCTCTGCTTTTTAGCTAGGGTACTGATGTGGAGGTGAAGGTCATGCAACAACAGTATCACTTATTAAGAGTCTGTTTTTAAAGTACCACACTGATAGCAGCCCTCTTCGGATTTTGGATAAGTAACTGAATCTGTGCTTCATGATATTTAACTCTAACCATCTCAAATTTGGTATTTGAGATGTCCCTCCCAGAAGAAATTTATAGCAGCCTGAAGAAGATGCTTCATCTTGTCTGACAGAGCTGGCTTATGTCCTCTCTTCTGACTAAAGGAGTGTTTCAGACTCCTCACCAACTGTCTTGTGGCCAGAGTTATCTGAGATAAATCTCACCCTGTGGACAGGAGTGGGGAAAGACCTGAGCTGGCCTTGCCTGTGCTTAACTGAAGCTTGGGGAAAGTAGGGGACAGAGAGCAGGTACTTAAGGACACGAACCTCCTTGGATGTGGGAGCAATCCACAGATTCAGGTGTCCCTTGCCTGTGGCAAAGAGCCTGCATGTAGGCACAGACGTCTCCTGAGGTATCAAACCACAAATGAGAAATAAATGATACAGGGATGGGAAACTCTGTAAGGATTTCTGGTTAATATCCACCAGACTGCTAAAAAGATAATAAATAAATAATAAAGGTGGAATAAGCAATCTCAAAGCAGCAGTCCGTACTATGTGTTCCAAAAAAAAATAAAAAAAAAAAAAAGGAAAAAAATAAAAATAAAAAAAAAAAGGAAAAAGCATTCAACAAACCCTTAATCTTCAAAGTTCTCCACTCCCTCTCTGTTTCTTCCTGGCAAAGAGAAGCACCTTTACAAAACCTCCAGTTTTTTTACATAGTTTTCAATTTACTCTGGCATCTTTCTTAGGCAGTTGTAATCTTCTTCTAACCGTCATTTGATATACGAGTGGGGAAAAGCTCATTATTAAATCAGTACAGGGAAACTGGCAGGTGTTATGTACCTATTCTCTTTGGACAGAGCTTAATTTTTACCTACTCTCATTTTTGCTGGGCACACAACCAGGTGCAAGTTATTTCTTTCTAAGAGATGCCACATGTTGAAGTACAGCTGTTCTCCACATTGACAGACAACTGACACCCCTCAGGCCTCTAATAAATCCACAGAGCTTCATGAAGTATTAGTATTGCCCAGGTCAGCACGCCTGATCTATTTCCCTGTCGTTCCAGCCTATTATTTGTGTCAAACCTACCTTTTTCTCTTCATTTTTTCCCCGTAAGACTATTGCATTTCGGGATTGGTGGAACAGAGGTTTTGTTGATTCTTTCTCTAGGGAGATATACTCTTTTTACTTATTTGGGGTTTGTTTGTTTATTTTCCCTGGGGCTCAGCTTGGGATTTGGTAATGTTGTATGTTTTTAAAACAAATAAATGAATCGAGAAAAGAATTCCTGAGAAAGATGTTCCAATAACCTGTTTCCTTGACTGATGCCACCATTTCTCAATTGCCCTGACTCAGTTCTCACTTTGAAAGATCTCATATGGCAGCCTTTCCAATTGACACTCATTAAATGAAGAGATTCAGGGAAGAAAAGATGTCAACAGCCCTAAAACTGTATCCCCTATTCTCATAGCAAATGAAGGAAAGAACTGGCAAATATTTGGAAATAGACTGTTTTCCTTCCTTCAGTTCATGTTTCATTCTCTAGTGTTTCTAGTCTGGTCTTCTCCTCTTCCTGGCTACTATCCCCTTCCTGGAACAAGAGACATTGCCCTGGAGCAAATTGTATGACTCGTGTCTTTGTGGAAGGTTAGTACTGCTTCACATGAGATTAAAAGGTCTGGGGAGATGTTATACCAGCTTTCCAGTGACTGAAGGGGACTGACTAGAAAGCTGGAAAAGGACTTACAAGGGCATGTAGGACAAGAGTAATGGCTTCAGACTAGAAAATAAAAGATCTAGACTAGATATTAGGATGAAAGTTTTCAATATGGGGTGGTGGGACACTGGTTCATGTTGCCCAGAGAAGTTGTGGATGCTCTATCCCTGGAAGTGTTCAAGATCAGACTGGATGAGGCTTTGAGCAACTTGGTCTAGTGGAAGGTGTCCCTGGCCATGGCAGGGGGTTGGAACTAGATGATGTTTAAGGTCTCTTCCAACTCTAACCATTATTTGATTCTATGAAATAACTGTAGCCTCTTATACAGCATGCCATGTACTTGGATACTGAAGGTATGAAGGCAATTGTCCCCCAGAATAAATATGTATTAACATCTTATTCTTTTCCATGAGCTAGCCCATGTTTTAGAGCTGTCGAGCTGTAGAGACTACATCAGGGTCATAACACAACAATATTTCTTTCCAAGTCCCTCAGGGTACAAACGGATTGAGTAGCATTTGTCTGAAGAAAAAAAAATTCAAAAAGAAAAAAAATAGACTTCAACACTGGATGAGTCATAGAAAAACCTGTAAACTTGATTGGATAAATCTAATGTTAATCTTCTAATTTAGACATTGATGCTTTTGAGCCTTGCTCTTTCTTACCCGTCCCCAAGACTGGAATTCCAATGAATTTGGGACAAAAGCAGTTCTTTCTCTTTCATCTCTCATTCATTCCTCCGTCTCTATTTCTCTCCCTCAAGCTCTCCAGCTCCAAATCCTTGCTGTAACTTAATTAGAAACCTTACTGAGTTAGAAATACTAAGGCAGAATCCATCATCCTCAAAAAAAAAACCCAAAACCCTTGCAGGATCAGGGGATCATTTTTTTAAATTATGTTTTCCCAAGGAACTGAAATTCTCTTTACACTTTTGTTTATAACCATCTGTGTCAAACAACAAATGATAAGGCAGAGGAATAAACTGTAAAACTTAAGAAATTAAAATTATCCTTATTTTTTGTTTGACATGGTTTTAAGCTTTTAGAAAATGCACAAGACATTCTGTTTAGTTAGGTTTATCTCTTTAAAAACTGAAAAAGTGAGATCAAAGGTGTTTGCTATGAGCTCAGGCCTCTAGAAGGACATTAACTGTCTAAGAAATTTTATAAAGCTGAAGGAGTAAACAAAATTGGCAAGTTTGTTGTGGGTTTTTTTGTTTTATTTTGTTTTGGTTTTATTAAATTTTGTTAGATACAACAACTGTGTATGATTTAGGGTCAATTTTTTCTTATGCTAGTATTTGGGTCTGGGATTTGATTTTTGCCATTCCTGTGGACACCAGCACACCGTACTTGCCCAATATTTTCTGGTAGTTCTTTTTAGTTATAAAAACACAACAGAATATTTATGCCTTTGCTTTCATGACTGCAGGATACTGCCACTGTCTTCCTGCTAACATGCCTAGCAAAACAATTTCTATTGATACAGTATCATCATTTTCACACATTTTGTCCTCTGAGGAAAATCAGGGTTCATTGTAAAACAAAATTTTACACATTGCAAAGGCTGGAAATTTTGATGCCTCTCTCTCATAAACATAATTAAAGAGAAGCAAATTTCAGAAAATTTCTAAAATATATTGTAAAACAATTCACTAATTAATTTCTTTGCTCATGGCTGACCACAGAAACAGCCTCTGTTACCTGCAGTGACAATGTGGGTCAATTGCTCTGTCCCGAGGCTCGGAAAGATGACATTTTGATATATCTTTAGAACATCACCATAATACGAATAAGGAAACTACGATAATCCAATTAATTTTTCATTCTCTGACATCTAATAAGGAATAGCATTAAGGTGGATCATCAGCATTTGCATACTGTAATTGTTTTTGCATAAGTTTGGGAGGGATGAGTTAACAGGGACCTGTCAGTTATAGCAGCTTTTTAATTCGTTTATTTCACTACTCTTCTCAAGCATTTAAGCAAATGAACTTTAAGGCAACTTCCGAATAGATTTGTGCCTGAAACTGAAGTATGAATGCAATAAGATTTTTATTAGCAAAATAAACTGTTCGTGTTTCTTAACCCTGACAGCACTATTCTCTCTCATTAGCTGTTCAGATTTCATAGATTGCTTAATTGAGAATAACAGAAGCATACTAGTTCATATTCATTCGAGTGAATATGAATCAAGGCAGTTAAGGAGGAATTAGTCTTTGTGGACTGTAGTCCATTACAGGTTTAAGCATAAAACTTGGACCAACCATGTAAAATTACTCACTTCTCTCTGAAAATGGCAGATTAGCAGTCAGGCAGTTGGACGAAATGATCATTATAGATTCCTTCCAGCTGAGCGATAGAGTCATACAGTAACAGAATCATTTAGGTTAGACAAGACCTTTAAGATCATCGAGTCCAACCATAAAACTAATATTTCTAAGTCCACCATGAAGCCATGGTCCTATTAGCATGCAAGTTTCTGATATCTAATCAGAGAAATCTCCCCCTGTAAATCAATGAATGAATGAAGGGTGGGAGACAGGGAGACAACTAATGAGTGTGATTTATAGCGCCCATCTTATGTCCCCCTTTTGGATGCAGAATGACTTTCTGGAAGGACCCACATCTATCACTGACTCAGCAACCAGTTTATGTCAAACACCAGCACTGAAGCCTTGTCATGACGGTCTTGCTAACTCTCACCCAAGTATGGCAATAGTTCAATTTGTATGTACTTTATCACCTTTACCATTGGAAGTCTCCACCACAAAGATTTTACAAACCTGATAGAAAAGAGTCTGATGACAACACAGTGAGGACAGGAGCAGAACCTAGATGACCTTGATTGTGTTACAGGGAATCCGCACACGTGGGATTCATCTCATGAAGGTTTCTACATGTGAGATGGTTGTTCCATCTACCTCTACAGTCAACGAATGTCTACCCAACCTGATCAATCAGGGATTGTCTTCAGTTGCTGAACAGGAACACACAATGTCATTTTAGACATTGTGGTGTACCCACCTGGCCTCCACCTACAATACCAGATGAGTGGGCAAATGTCTCATGTATCTTTTATAGTATCTGCTAGCCCTGTGCACATATTTTGGGCTTAGATTTGTTGTAGTGGGAAAATAGACACCCAGTTGCCATGTAAACATCTACATTCAGTTGCCAAAATACAGACATCTTAATCTAAGCACTGAAGCCTGGTCTTCAAAACCACGGAACTGGATTAAGATTAAGGAGATTCCAGAACAGGAATATTTCAATTATTTACCTTCTGTTGCTCAGGATTCACAGTGCATCGGTTTCCTTTATGGTTGTGACCAAGAGATCACAGGGACTTTCTTTAGTCAAAAACAAGTAAGAGAGACCACTAGATGAGTTTTTCATGTGTTTGTGTAACTTTAAAAACTACAGATCCTTACAAGACCAGCATTAAAACCTAAGCTTTCCAAGGCCTTAATTTCTTAAAACTTTTTGTCTTTGACTGCCTGATTGATCAATTTTTATTTACAGCTCATTCAGGAGAAAAATAACAGGAATAAAAGCTGGCATTACGAAGACTGGAAATGAAAATGCTAAGGAACACTTTACTAGAAAGTGACTCTTTCATAAGAGTCACCTACACACATTTTCTTTATCAGTTTGAGATGTGATGGGGCTGATAAGATATTTGTCTTACTGTGAGTGACTGCCAGATGATGAGTTATTCAAATACAGATCACTGATGCTGTGAACTCATCAGGCTCTCGCCGCAGTTGATTGAGGTGCAATGATTGAATTCACCTATCATTCAAGAGGATTTCATTGTTACTTCTGAAATAAGTTCAAGACTCTCTCCATGGCAACACTAACCTTTGAGCCTACTGACTATAAAATTTAAAAAAAAAAAAAAAAAAAAAAAAAAAAAAAAGAAAGAAAAAAAGAAAGAAAAAAGCTGTATTAATTAGTATTGTCATTATTATAACCAATCTAAATGGTTTGATCTCATTTTCAGTATTGTTTTACATATCCAGGCCACAGGTTTAATACCATGCATTTTTGTAGAAGTTGACAATGTTAAGAAAGGATAAGCCAAAGCCTAAAATTAACTCCTTTAAAACCAATTTACAACAACTCAAACCAAGTCTGTCAGAGAAGGATTTAAGGGCTTGTAGGGACCATGCCCAGCAAATCTCATGCTATGACAAAACAAATCATTGTCTTTGGGTAAGTTGTGTTGTGTGGTTAACTCAGTGCAAATTTCTTCCATGACGAACAGAGAGGAACAGACACTTTTCTGCTGAAGGCCTTAATCCCGTGGTCATAAAGGTTAATATGATTTTTTTTCCATTAATTGGTGCAACTGGAGAAACATTAACTGGTACAGATTTTCTGGTGGAATAATGGGAAGTAATTCCTTTTACCTTCATGGAAACAGGAATATAAGTATTGAATTGTCCCAGGTGTTACGTATTACAGCAAACTTGACAGGGAAGAGGAATAAAAATAAGAAAGAAGAATAAGCCTTATTAATTGTTTCATAAAAGTATGGTTGTACAGAGCCCTGAAGGGGTGTTTAGTATGGAAATAACATATTGAAAACAAGCAGACTTTTATATTTTGTTAAGGACATCGAGGGTATTCCCTTCCAGCACACACATATAATGGATTGCCTAACCTTTATTACTTTCTTGGAATGATTTGTCCTCCTGTCAGGTTTGCAGTTCTTAAAATGACATTTCCAATTTTACCATTTTCCACAGCGGTGCTGGTTTCTTCCTCCTGGCAGTTGGCATTTGCTTATAATAATGTTTGTTGTACAGTCCTCTGGGCCTATTTTCTTAGACTCCCTGCAGTCTAATGAATGGTCCATGACATTATTACAAGCTCACTAATTTCCAACCGGCTATTGTTCCACAGATCAGTGCTTTCAATGTGGTGACTCAGCAGACAGTCCTGAAAATCTTGGGTTTGATGACGATTTCAACCCAGCTGAGCATTTCAGAAAGGCTGCTGTGCTGCTGAGTCAGCAGAGAAGGGGAGATGCAATAATCTATATAAAAGAAGCACAGAAAGAGAAATTAAAAAAAGAAAAACGAAGTACAAAGAGGTAAATAGAAAAATCATTGTGAAGATCACAAGGGAAAAGAGATGGTAGTGCCATGATGAAGTAACTCAACCTCGATATACCCAAGGGACAAAAATGTCATAGGTTCATAGAATGGTTAGAGTTGGAAGGGACCTTAAAGATCACCTAGTTCCAACCCCCTGCCATGGGCAGGGACACATCCCATTAGACCACGTTGCTCAAAGCCCCATCCAACCAGTGTCCATGCTGATTACACAGTTGTGGCCCCATCTTTATCTCAGCCACCTGCTGTAAAACCAAATACCTCTCTTCTAGCTTTATCCATTTTGAAGGACTTCTTGGCAAGACCCTGGCAAGATCATCATGATCTATCTTCCTCGCTATTGTACGGCTACCTGAGAGGACCTGCAAAATTCTTACAAGAGAAATGTAAACGTAAAACCAAAATAACAGACCTTTTCCCACAGAGTTTTCAAGCAAGCTTGGCTGCAAGCTTTCAATACCTAATTTTAGTCCTGATTATAAAATAAAATGAGGTATATAAACCAGGAACATTTTATTTACTCATGCTAATGTTCAGTAAGTTCACCTCCCCAGCTTTTGCTTTCCTTGCACAAACACATGCAGTCATCAAGACACAGAAAATTGTCCCTGGCTTCTCCTAGTCAGAGGTTAGATGTTCTTTCAATTAGATATAATTAAGAAATGCAGTCCAGTATCATAACACGTTCCTGAGGAAATGGCCTATCTTTATTTGACTATGCTTGCTGAAAGTAGCATTTTTCTTTCACTACAGCCAATGTACAAACTATTCCTTTTCTGGATTATAATTAATTGCTGAAGGTCAGTAACTAATCTCTTTGTTTTACAAGATGGGCTGCACTCAGCTACACTGAGACAGAATCACAGAATTGCCAGGGTTGGAAAGGACCATTGAGATCGACAAGTCCAACCAGACACTAGACAGTGGCAGAGGGGAAACCATACAGTAGGGTGTTCTCTGCCACTCCACGCAGAAGGAATTTTGCTATGTGCAGGTGGTACCAAGCTGCTGATGAGACCCAACTGCCTCATTTAAACAGGCCCCTCCAGAAACCTTGGAGCAGACTATCAGATTTGCACAGAGCTTCACCAGCCACGAGAAGACACCTTTCCTCAAATGGGCGTTTCGGGAGTAGGTCAGAATTCACAACTTGGTGTCATTGTGTTTCCCTTTATTGTCCTTGAATGGTGCTAGTCCATATCCTGAAAACTCTGTTCCACTTCTCAGGTGCTTACTAACTGCTGATGTGAAGAAAGGTTTAACACATAAGCAATGTGAAATGTGAATTTATTCTCTCGGAAAAAAAAATAAAAAATTAAAAAAATAATTGGGATTTGAACCTGTAAACATTATCTGCTTGAAGTACCTTTATCTGTATAATGAAATAATATTGAAAGCTCCCACACTCCTTTGAGCAAAAATTTTCAGCACAATTTGGCACGAATAAGAGCAGGCATGGAAGGACCCTGGTTTGACATAAAATAGATGACTATAAAATGCTTTCTTAAATCCTTGATTTTTTCGAGTTGATACAGTGTGTTTCACTTTTTGCTATGTAAACATGAAGTAATTAGGGTACTTACGGAGTTCTTCCCACCCCAAAAAAAGCTGAAAGCTGTTGCCTCCTTCTGGGGTTTTGAGCGTCCAACACGGTGCTTATTTTTAACTCGAAAGGTTGTCACCTCCTTAACTTGGGGGTGTAAATTCTAGCATACAGAAAGCTTCATTGGTTTCCAGTTCACAACTTGTGCTCTGGAATGTCAAAAAAAAACCCAAAACAAACCCCCCACACAAAAGGCATGCACTCCACCACTCCTGCAAATACTCGAGAGGCGTGGACTAAGTAATGCCTTTTGTTTAGAAATAGGAAATCGATGAAAATATGCATTGTAGTGCTGCCAAGAACGATGTTGACAATGCAAACAGAACAGAATTCACTATGACCAGCAGCTCACATGGCACCTATTGAAGATTTCATCAGCCTGCAAGGACTGATTTCCCTTTCAGGACAGACGTGAATTAAACCTGTTGACCTCACACAGTACTTTTCCAACCACACCACGTTACATCCTAAGACTCTTTGAGTGTCCATGGAAACTAATTAAAAGTGAGATGTCTGCAGTCCCTGCTGTTTGGTCCAGATTATATACATACAGCACAGAACATCCTCCAGACATCTACAAGGAGATATGCTATGAAAGTCTTTTCAGAGTAATGCCCTTAAGAGTCAGTATGGTTGGATAAATGTGCATACTCAAATATTTCAATCAATTTGAGGAGGGAAATCAAATAATGAATGGAAAGCATCATCAAGATTTATTCCATGAATAATCATAATTTAAAACACACACCTGGGTAACTAGCCAACAGAACAGATGATCGTGGCTTCTTCTCTCCTGCTGTGCTAAATATTTACCTCTCCCCAACTTCTATTAGAGAAAAAACCTACAGGTGTACTTGTGTTTCCACTCTCTTCTGAGTTTTCTCCCCCTTTTCTTTTCTCTCTTAGCAAATTTTTCGCTCCAAGTTACATTATGAAAAAGTAAATAGATTCCACTCCAACAAAATCATTCTGCCTTGTAATGGCTTTTGTGTTAGTGTTCCAAGCAATTACATTTCAGAAACAAATAATCTTTATCATTTTAAGCACAGAGCTATAAACAAGATGATTCTCTTTTAAAAACCAGGGGTGTTTTGCCATAGAGGAAGTAGGAAGAAGAAGTCTCAGAAGCTATATTCCTCCAGCAAATATTTCTGCTCTCTGAAATGTGTCACTTCCATAATTCATTGTGTGCTCTGGGTAATACACATGACTGTACTGGAAATGAGCATTTAATTAGTGTTCTAGTGCAAATATCAACCACCTCCTGAGTTAATAACTAATGTTTGGGACTGTAAATGTTTATCAGGTAAATATAATGTAATTATAAGGATTCATCTGGCCTCAGGCATGGAAAATGATTGTGATGAATTTGCTGGCTCCATCACCCAGTGAGCCAGAGAGATCAATGGATGGCATAACAGTGTGTTAGCAGAAAATGCCAGAAGTCAAGAAAAGGCCATAAACTGGTTCATGGGGGAAATGAGTCTCAGACATGACAGTGACAAAGCACAACAGTCCTTTTTATACAGTAAAAAAATCATTAAAAAAGGGATTCACACATCCACACAATGAATTTTATTGGAAGAATCGTGGTGGCTAACTCCTGTGGCATAGCCTAGGCCAAGTGTTCTCCACGAGGTAGTTGGAGAAACATCCTCTCAGAGCAACAGTTCTGGAACCACCATATTTAACTGGGGTGTGGACACAGACAGGACCCCCTACAGGCAGGACTGCAAGGTTCAGGAAGCCAGAGAGACACCATGCAAGGAAGGGCTTGGCTCTGTACCAAGCAGCAAGATAGTAGCTCTGGAGGCCAATAAATTTATATGTGTTTTCAGATGTATTTTTAGCTTGTACTAAAATGAAATTGCTGGGTAATTCTCCCTCTTCCAGGGAAGAGACATAACCAGAATTTATTAACCAGAAGGTTGTTATAGCACCAGTGGTAATAAATTGATACAATTATTTATACAAATATCTAAATTTATACAAACAGCTCAAATAAACCCAAGCATAGTCTCAGAGCCTGAATTTACACACCATTACACTGTCATTGCATATCATTCACTTCTAGCAGCCACCCATGGCCATCTCTACGCCCAAAGGAGTCAAGCACTGCAAAAAGTCCTCAGCAATCCCACAGCCCCCAATTTTTTTTTACCAATCCTCCAGCAACTTGCCATCCATCTCAGCTGCTCATAGGCAGTGGAAAATTTGGAAGGATAGACAAGGGAGATCCAGAAGATGTTTCATACCACCAAGGAATGGCATTCTGGAGAAAAATGAAACTGAAAGAAAAGGAGCTTCAGTAGCGAGGAAAGGGCAAGGGTGATTCTTAGAGCAAACTCTAAATATCGTTACAGACCCAGCTTAAGGATACCAAAAATGAAAAGGTAATTTCTGCTTCTGAGGCATCCTTTCAGAAGAATGCCTGTCTTAAGATGTAAGTCAGCATCGATCTGTAGGAACATCTGCCCTTACCTATTCCCTGTTATCTGGCTGAAATGCTCAAATAAATGAGCGATGTGGATCCAAACAGGATCTTGATTCCCAGGAAAGTCTTGCAAACTTGAGCTGGGTGTTCCATGGTGATCATCTTGGTAAGGTTAGAACCAGGAACAGAATTAGTAGGAAAGAGTATTCAGTAAGTGAGACAGAGAGCTATCTTGAAACTAAGGTAAAACCAAATGTTGATGAGCTGCCTGTTTGAAAATTACCAGTATACCCAATAAGGCAGCTGTCCTGCTGAGCAAAGTACTAATGCAGTCAAAAAAATATGGTTGAATTTCAGCTCATCAGATAGAAAGGGAAACTAGGGTTACACAGGCAAATACTTCTACTGCTTTAAGACTTTTGAATTGTTTAAAATGCAGCTTCAATTTTACTTTAAATACTTTCCTTCACATGCAACCTGCTCAACAGTATATTCAGCACTATATATATATTTTTTTTAAAAAAAAGTATCACTACATTACCAGGTAAAAAGCAGATTCTATTGCTATAATGAAGATTTTGAAATCTATTTTCTGATTTCAAGTTATAATACAAATTTTCGCCATCTGCAGTGAATCAGAAATTGTGAAAAACAGCTCTATTTCAGCATTCAAGCACGTAATTTTAACTTCAGATTCTGAAAAATAAAAATTAGCTTTTTAGAAATGAAATGGAATTTTTTTTTTTTTTTTGGGGGGGGGGGAATATTAAAAATAGTTTGTTTTAAAAAAAAAAAAAAAAAGAAAAAAAAAAGAAACTAACCATTAGATCTTTTTTTCTTCCTCAAACATCAGTGCTAGAAAAAAGCCTAGCAAATATATGTTCAATGTCACTGAAGCTGATCTTCATTTAGTAGTGAAGTAAATGTTTTTATAAGTCCATGTTTTTTCATTTCCCTTTAAAGACATCAGAAAAATGCTTGTCGATTAAATTGGATCAAAATATGTCCCAACATATTTGGGTCTATATGCTCAGATACACTTTGTGTCATATTGCTAGAAGTTTTTTTTCTTGACTGAACATATGCTACAGTACAAATACTACACAAATTATATTCCTGATAGGATACAGCTAGCAGTGAAAGTGCAGGTGGATAGTAACAGGAGAGGAAGATTTGGTAGAGTGATTTTGAGCCCAATCTGCCACACTAAATCTTGACAGGAAACCTCAAAATTTTGTCAGTTTTTTTTACTCTTGGTGCATAACAAAACACAATAATCACATTAAATGTTTATTAAGAAAGGTCGTACATTAAAGGTTGCACCAAAACCCTAATGAGTGGTGATGGAGGGGAGCTAACTCCAACATGTAGAGGAAATATGCTTCATTGACAGTTTATGGGATGCAACCCCAGTTGCCCAGAGAAGTTGGCGATGCCCCATCCATGGAGGCGTTCAAGGCCAAGCTGGATGGGGCTTTGAGCAACCTGGTCTGGTGGGAGGTGTCCCTGTTCATGTCAAGGAGGTTGGAACTTGATTTTTAAGGTCCCTTCCAGCCCACAACATTCTGTGTGTCCTGGCTTCAGGTGGGATAGACTTAATTTTTTTCCTAGTAGCTGGTATAGTGTTGAGTTTTGGATTTAGGATGAGAATAATGTTGATAATACACTGATTCTTTCACTGTTGCTGAGCAGTACATAGCCTAAGTCAAGGACCTTTCAGCTTCTCATACTGCTCTGCCAGTGAGGAGGCTGGGGGTGCAAAAGAAGTTGGGAGAGGACACAGCCAGGACAGCTGACCCAAAGTGGCCAAAGGGATATTCCATGCCATATGATGTCATGCTGAACAAAAAAAGACCAACTACAGGAGTTGCAGCTCAGGAACTGGCTGGGCTTTGGTCATTGGGTGTTGACCAATTTCATTGCGCTTCATCTGTTTTATATATTTTTTATCATTGTTATTATTTTCCTTTCTTTTTCTGCCCCATTAAACTGTCTTTGTCTCAACCCATGAGTTTTACCTTTTTTTCTGGTTCTCTCCCCCATCCCACTGAAGGGGGAGTGGGCAAACAGCTGTGTGGTATTTATCTGCCTACTGGATTGAACCACAGTGCTCTGATTCTATGATGTGTGAGGTGCCTTCTGCCCTTGCTTCTGATAATTATGCCGCACAGGAGAAGTTGTGCCTGTTACTAATTAGCCAGCTGGCATTAAAGGAATGTTTTACTTCGTTAAAACCAGGTTGGGGGAATATTCCCACCTCCTATCCCCATTATGCACCGTGCCTCTGTCATTTTAGCAGACTTTTTTCCTGTCAAACTGGACTTACTCAAGCTGTTTGGCAACTAAAAAGGAAGACAAGAGAGAGAGGAAGCAGACTCTTTAATTAAAAACAATCTCCAAGGAGTACCTTTCCTCAACTTAATATTTGTTCTGAAATAAGAAGGATCTTACTTAAATGCTGAATTATGTTTTTTTTGTTCTTGACTATCAAGATGCTGTTCAGGTCCTTTGACTGGGAATATGACTATCCAGTTTGATTAATCGATCCTTTGTATTAGCAAAAAGTTAACAGAGGTTGGGTTTTTTTTAATATTGTTCCATAGTATAAACTCATTTTCAGGATCATAAAAGCACGTACTTTTGACAACTTCTTATGAACTTCAGTCACAGAGCCATAACTCATAACGACATTCTCAGCAAGACTCCTTTTCCCCAGTAAAATTATACTGTCTAAACTAAAGTTTCAGATTGCTGCTGTCAGATCAGCAGTCAGTAATCACACCTCTCACTGTGATACCCAAGAGGTTTCGATATACTTGTAGTGACATCAAAGTTCAAGACAGTAAGTGTCTGCTATCCGTGCTTGTCAGAGCCTGGTTTTCATAGACATAGAGAAGTAAAGGTCATGCTCAGATAATCTATTCAGATGACGTGCTTACTCATCTCCTTTGATTACTTAAAGCGCCCCTGATTGCAGCAGTTAGATTCAACTCATGTATCATTCACCAGTTGGAACTGACATTTACCCATGAAACAATCATCCCGGTTTCCCTTGTGGTCAGTCAATGGAAAGGAATATAAACCTCTCAGATGCAACTCAGTGGGTTTATTTTGGATGTCCATTGAAGGATGGGATGAATTGTGCTGTGGACCTCATTCACTGCACTAGGGAGACCCAAGGGACTCCCAGATAAACAGATGGGACATGCCACCTCTATCAAGGCATCTATTTTTTGCAGTTGACATATATTCCAGATATTTTAATTATTCATCCCTTTCAGTTTCACATACTCCAGCAGTACCTAATTTCATCTGAGGCACCATGTTAGGAGGGCTGAATATGACCAACTTGGAGTTACACGTGCTAGTGACTGTTACTGAAACCTGTAGAACTGGATTTCCTCAAAGCCTGATATGAAACATGCTGCTTCAGACCAAAAAACAACCCACCATTCAAGAAACCCAGGGGAGCCAGTTCCTTTAAATCGGCGTATGAGTGGGTCTCATCTATACTCTGTATCTGGACATCTCAAAACTAAGCCCTTTCCTTACTTCTTCAGATGAAGCATTCTAAACCTCTGAAAAACCATTCCTCAGCACAGTGGCCTCATCTCCATTTCTTTGTCTGCTGAATGTCATTAGCTAGTCATCTCTTTACTCCAAGGGTGGTGGAACACTGGAACAGGTTGCCCAGGAAGGTGGTTGAGACCCCTTCCCTGGAGATATTCAAGGTGAGGCTCGATGAGGCCCTGGGCAACTGGCTCTAGTTGGTGGTGTCCCTACAACTGTGGGGAGGTCGGACTAGATGACTTGGAGGTCCCTTCCAGCCTGGATGATTCTATGATCTCCTGCCTTGTCCCTTGTCACCATTTCAGCAGCAGCTGGATTAAGCAAACACAGGCCCAACAAGTTCAACTCAATTTGCAGCCTCAAAATAGAAACTTCCCAGTGGAAAGCTGTTGATCTATGACATTACATTAGAGGATTTTTCCCATTCTGGGATCTTCCTGGTGCATTAAAGCCTTCCCTGTCAAGAGGTGTGGACCAGAGTAGCAACAGCTTTAATTGCCCAGGAAAGAGGGCAGTGACCTTTTTTTTTTTTTTTTTTTTACCAACAATGTGAATTGAATACCAGTTCTGGTCATTACAGCTACAGAAGTGGACTAACACTGACTAACAGAAATGGTTATTTCCCTCTCATTTCACTATTTTAAGGGAACCATTCCCTGCCACCTTATCGTTGACAACTCTTTTAAAGCTTTAAGTTTGTTGTTGCTTGAAAGCAATTCAGTGTCTTTGATGGGGATGTAGAGTCAGAACAAGTGATGATCACCCCAAGAGATGCCTTGGGTGCAGGTGAACAAGAGATGCATCACCCGGTTGGGGAGCAGAGTCTTCCAACCCACCTCCCTTCTTTACTACATGCATGCAACCCACAAAAAGCTCCTCAACATCTCACAGTTGCCAAAAGTTTTGTGCTTGGGCTGTTAGGAACTACCATTTACAGTTATCCTTTTTTCCCCTGCTTTTACAGATGAACACGAATACCCACGTGAAAGTCTGGGATGCTCTTAGCTAGTTACAAATACAGAGGAGGGAATTGTTAGAGTAAGGGAAAAAGAAATTTTTGCCCCAGAGCAAGGAAAGATGATGTATCTGCAGAAGTCCCAGCTCAGCTTACATGTAAAATTTTGCAATATGAAGGTTTTGCCACAGTGGTTGTCAGCAGTTTTTCCAAAATCAATCTTCTGTCTGCTCCTTCATTTTTTGTCTTGAAGGCTGATGGCGTCATGACCAGGACACGATGAAAACCAAGAAATGGGTTTGATTGTTCCTGAGTTTCAAAACCCAGGGCACATTTACGTCAGGTGCTATGCACCATCAAATCTACAAAATGTCTTTAGGTGTGTTTTTCAATGACACATAGCCAGCATGATGTATAAACAAGACTTAAATGTTCCGTCCCAGCCCCATGCCCTAACTCTGCTGCCAGCAGTTGGCTGAACTCTCCACAGATTACAGTTAAATAAATTCAGCCCCTAACCCAGTTAGCTTTTTACCCATAAGGAAAGGTGCAGTAATATTCATAAATAAGTGTAACACTGTATAAGAAGGGAAATTCCTTTTTTCTAGTCATTTCATGTGTCAAAGAAGAGGGTTTGGAAATATCCCAAGTGACAAAGAACTGCAGGTTTTCAGACAAAACTCTCTCAGCCGTCTTTTGAGCCTTTCTCCCCACTTTAGTCTTTCCCAGACAGCCGGATATCTTTTTATGTGTGTCAAAGGGGCAGTATAAAAACGCCTGGTTACTGTAGATCTGCAATAGTTTGCTTTGTTTAGCTCTGGGGTTTTCTGAAACTGTTTTAAATGCAGATATGAAATAAAACCAACCCCGCTGTAGTTATCTTTTACTGGAGCATATTGTGACAGCAGAGCAGGGCCACTGCTTCATGGGAAGAAGCTGTGTGACAGTGCTAAAAAATGTGGTAGCTTGCGTAATATTCTCCCCTGTGTCACCTGGAGGGCACATTTTTATGCAATAAAGATGTGGAAGAATTGTGTCCCTGCTTCTTTCGTTGCTCCCTTCCTTTTAATCTTGCCTGACCTGCCTTTCAGTCCAAGAGATCTGTACAAACCACCAATGAAAGGGGCAAAAAATGGGAAAGATCGAAAAACAAAAGATGTAAAGCAACAGAAGGGGATATTATGTCAGAGATGTGTGGCAAATAACATTTTTCCAGCTCAGCAGGGTTTTGAAGTGCAGGATTAACCTTGAAATTTTACTTTGCTGGTACAGAATGAAAGTTGCATAGCTTTTTTAGTATTTTTTTCTCCCTGCTTTCTCTCTGGAAACATCTCCCACAGACAAGATTATAAAAACACAAGACAAGGTCAGGCTTTCTGAGGTTTGAGGTCACTTCACTCAAGAACTTCTACCATAATTATTTTTTTAAACATTGGCAGTTCATCAGGTTAAAGTCTCTATCACAAAATCACTTAAAATTGATATGTGTTACAAGGTGTGAAACAGAGAAGAAAACAGTTGCTACCCAAACAGCCAGTAAGGTGATACCAGGGGCACCAAAGCAGATTTTGTGACAACATAAAAGGCTTTTTGTCTCTCATTCCTAGTTCATATTATAGGCTTTCAATCCAAATGGAGAGATGACATGAACTGCCATTCAAAACTTGGACATCTCATGATACCACCTGCTATACCCAAGCTATCCAAAATAAAATTTATGGCTAGACAGGCTGTGGTCTGGGTCTGTACAGGTTCTTTAAATCCACAATGATTGTTCAAACACCAAGCGTCAATTTCTTCATCAAATAAAATAAAGTAATAATTAAAAAACTAATTCCCACTCTCAGTGTTTTCAGTGGGCTTGTCTGTCCTGGGAGGCCTCTTCCAGCATTTGTCATTATTCCCCATCTTTGTCTAGTCCAGCTGAAATTTGACAGGGTAAAAGGGTTCTGCACAGTACTTACCAGTCTTCCATGCCTGGAATTAGAGAATTTAGAAAACTAGGATGTTTTGTCTCAGCCACTGTCTGTAATACTGCCAGTTTGTGCATAACTTCCATGCAATAGTTTAGATAAACATAGATGCAGTTTGAGAGTTGCATTATTAGAAACCTCAGCAAAGCCCCCAGAACATTTTTCTTTCACTGCTGTACCGACTTTGATTAATACAATGCTACAGTGACTGCACTCCCATAGATATCACCTTCGGACAGCAGGACCAAATTTAACACCTGATCTCAGCCACATCCACCACGTTGATGACCCTTTGTACTGATGCTGTGTGTAATTGTGCTGTGCTTCAGATTAGAGTTCTGATCTGGCTGAAAATAACTTCTTCCCTCTATCTCTTTTGGTGGGTTGATTTTTTCAGTCCTTGGTCCAAGTTATTATATACAAACACATCTACTTGTAATGACATTTGTTGTAAAGTGTTCAGATAACAACAGCTTTAGGGCATGTCTACTCAAGGATAACACTTCTCCTTATGGGGACACATGACAGATTTTGATGTCACTTGCTCAAACACTGCAAGAAAGTTTATCTTAGCAAAACTGAGTTCCCTGTGAGGGAACCTGTATCCCAAACCATTTAACTTCAGATCTGTTTTGACTCTGAAGAGCCAATAATCAAACGTCTGCAAGCTGTTGTCCCATTTTTTACCTTCTATATAACGACAGATTTATTGAGAAGGCTCAGAAGGTCTTGATCTTTTGTCCTCTGACCAGTTTTTCACTCTCAGTAAAGGCAACAGGACTCTACAGAAGCAATATATCAGCTTTCTTCCTATGAAAGACTACAATCTGAGTTGTTTAAGTACTCACAAAATTTCACAGGTGTTAGAGAACTTAGATATAGAGAAATCAAGATGACCTTGGTCTCTTGGGTTTGCTGCAGAATGAGCGCTCAGAAATGTGACTTGAACTCTACTATGGCAAAAAAAAACCCAAACCAACAAACCAAATCAAACAAACAAACCAGCTCACAATCTACTAATTTTATTTAGTACATCTTGGTACTATTCTGCATGTTCTGATTATTCCTATGTATATCAGTTCGTGTTGTAATTTCAGTTTTACGGGAAAATCCACTACCAGCCCATCCATAAATCTCAGTGATGATGAGGCACATTCTTCAGTGTTATTTCATTATTTCACTGAATGATTTTTTTATTTTTTTTAGCCTTAATTGATTTTTTTTTTCATCTCAGTGTACCCAATTTAATACTTGCCAAAGTAAATGTTGTTTATCGTGACTCTTCCAGAACACTGGCCTTTCCAGGTCCCTTGAATAATGATAAGGACAAAAGTCACTCTGAGTGTACTCTGAGTGTCTAGTGACATGACAAAGAGAAGTTGGTTGCATGTTGATATGCTCTTAAATAATGATTTCTGGAGTTGTTTTGCTTCTCACAATGCAAAGGAATTTTGGAAGCTTGCTCCATTGCTGCCTACTGTGTTAGCTGATCCTTTGCTTTTAAGTTCCTTAGTATTCCCAGCATCATCTTGTTAAACTTTTATTCCAAGGGAAACCTGAGCTTTTGGCTGGAGCTGTTGGCACTCTCCAAATACAAACAATAATCTAGAACAAAGATAGGGAAGACTGCAGTTACTGCCCCAATTCCCGTCCCTGGAGGTCTTTAGTTGAGATTTTTTTACTATGAAAAGGTGATGGAAGTCAATGAGACAGTGAAAGTCTGAGTCCAGAACTACTAGAAGAATATCAAGTTCATTTTATGTGCTATCAAGGAGTGTTGGCTGTGCCTCTACAGCACTCCACCAGATTTATCAAATCTTGCTATAGGTCTATGTGTCAGTTTCTCAGCTTGTAATTTAGGGATATGAAGGCCCATTCACAGCTTCAAAATAATCTGGAATTTAGAAAAATGGTAAATGTGCAAATCTAATTTAAGCCAAACAGATTTTTGATGAGAAGACTAGCACTTACCTGCACACACATGCTAATTACTACCTTCTGATGTAAGACTAATTAAGGAAGCTCTTAAAATTCAGTAATACTAACCTGACATATGAATTGTCTTGATTTTCAACAAGAGACAGATGCTTTGTTTTTTCCTGAGACTCTTTTTCATTTCCCCTTCCTTAACTGTTTTATGAGTAATAAGCGTATCAGAAATAGAAAGTGCTACTGAGTTCTCTTGGGTTGCAAGATATCTTACCCGTATTTCAACCCAAGGTGAAGGCATGTTTGATAAAGATGTTCTCAAGTGAGTTGAATGTTTAAGGTTGTGTGTTCAGTAAAGATCTAGGCAGTACAGAGACCTACTCTGTTGATAAAATGCAGGGATGGGATTCAATTATCGAACATAGATTTATAGTTTCATCTGCTCTCTCTAGGTTAACGAAGACATCTGCATAAGGTTGGTAAAGGTGATCCAAGATTTAAGGACTCCCTTCTCTTCTGGAGCAGTTGGAGGCACAGAAAATAACCTCAAGGTCCCTAAACATGTCACCAAGTGTTTATCTTCAGGCAAGTCAATCAAACCCTAGGAACCTACTCAGGATGAGCTAAATTACACTCTGGGCTTCACTACACTGTAGACTATAATGGGAGATTACACTTCGGCTCATCTGGAGACATCTATTGGCTAGATTGATCACAGTAGGGACTAGGCATCTGTCTTAGATGCCAACACCAAAATTTCAGCATCTTAACCTACGAGCCAAATCATATACTAAAAAAAGGTCTCATCTCCCCAAGCATTACTGGCCCTGTCTACTCAACCTCATCATTTGCTAAGTTACAGATTTGGCAAAAAGTGAAGAGCTTGCACATAGCCAATTATTTTATGACAATTACTTGGTAATACTGTGTAAAATAATAGCTCATATACAGAGATCTGAGATCAATATAACATGCCAAAGCTACCAGGACCTGGCATTCTGAAGGAGTAGATGAGCTATGGGGCGCAGGGAAGAATGAGGTGAAGAAATTGAAAGGATCTCAGCCTGCAAAATTCTTTAGACTAACTTAGACCTTGCATGTAAATTTTGCTAAGGATTGTAAGAAACACCATGGCTTTCTTTAATCTCTTTCTACTGCACTAATTAGTTTGCTAAATCCTTCTCTTTCAACTCCCGTTTGTACTGAGTAGAGCTAAGATCGAGAATTATTTCAGTATGCAGCAAAGGATATCTGTCAGGCATGGGAACAAAGCAGGAGGCTCTTGCTTGACAACTACCAGTCCAACAATCATAAACAACTTGTGTGTTAATAACCTTCTCATGAGGACCCACTGATATAACAGGCTAGTTCATTTGTCCAGTGTCACCTTCAATGCTTGGGTATTGCCAGGAAAAAAGCTTATAAAAAAAATGGAGATGATAAATTCTAAATAGGTCTATTAATATTATCTGCTCTATTAATAATTAGCAATGGGTTTTGTCATTGTCCAAAAAGTCTCATGATTAAGTTGCCCCGATTATTAAGATGAGCTTTTGTATTAGAGCGTGCTAGGCACTTCCAGGAGCAGCTGGTAACATAGGTAAGCGTACAAGTAAATACCTGTAAAAAAATGCGGTTTCTGTTGGCTCATACTGAATTTTTGGTGTTAGAAGTAAAAAGGTTTTTCTTCAGTCCTCAAAGTTTTCTCATTAAAATAATGATGACATTAGTACATATCTTTTAGTGAATAGTGGGCAAGGGGAATATTGACTCACTCCACAAACCAGCTTCCAACAAATCCAGAGGTGTTTTCACAGACTGAACACCCAGAGGAGACATGAAATTGTCAAGCTTCTGGGAAACTAGGACATTTTGCTTGCAAATAAAGGAGTTAAAGGTGCAGAGAACATATTCTAACTCCCTGCAGACACCTTTGGGAGGCTGCTAAGAGCAATAGGTCTGTCCACAGTTTGCCCCATTACATCTCTTGGCATAAACATCTGAGAGCTAATGCCTCTGTTGACTCACCACAGTGCCAATGAAAGCATCTTGATGGACTTCTCTTTTTACAAGAGCTCAATAAGGAAGGGTCTTGAGGTCTACATACAAGAAAAAAAAAAAAATAATTATGTCACTAAGGACACCAGCCCCCTCTACAGTAATTTAAACTGTGAAAACACTGAAAGATCACAGCTGGGTTCAATCAGCTATCCTGTCTAAGCCCCTTAGGTGGTGTAACATTGAGCTACTCGATTCTTTCAAAAATTTCAAAACTTTAATCTTCAGTTTTAAAACCTTCAGAAGGATAATGGCACTGAATGTGTCAAACAAAATACACATCAATAGCATGTAGGTGCTACTCTTCTCCATATCTCAAATTTTTGTGATTGCTTGTTAACGTGAAGAAGGTTTGTCCTAACCTTAATTACATGTTACAAATGTCCCTTGCCATAAAGCTGGTATTTATTAATTTTTCAACAGGGATGAAACGGCCTTATACTTTTTCTGTAACAGTAGGTGGGGAGCAGTTAAATTCAATACTGTGCTAATATCCTGTGCATCAACCTTCTAAATCATTATCAATAGTTGGATCAATTCTTATTAGTAAACTTTGTAAGGCAGGTCTCCCTGGCAATTGAGTCCAATCAGAAGATTAGCGTCTAACATTCAAGGAGAGCTCTTTGCTTACTCAGTAAATTGAACTATCCATCATGTTGCTGAACTCAGGCCCAATGGGCATTAGAAAGACACCATTGCAATTTGCACAAATTTCAGTGAGAGGGTATCCACATTCTTTATAAATAGATGGAAGTTCAGCATGCAATTAAATATTTCAGATGCTTGCCTGTGATTATCCTCTTCTTTGTTATTCATGCACTCCTGATGTTTTTAAACCCTTTATCCTTCACTGTGGCTGTGCTCAACAAAGGTCTTCACACCACAGTGTCGCTCAGGAGCTCTGTGTTTCCTACTCTATAGAAAATTACTACTTG
Source organism: Thinocorus orbignyianus (assembly GCA_013400375.1). NCBI lineage: Eukaryota > Metazoa > Chordata > Aves > Ciconiiformes > Thinocoridae > Thinocorus > Thinocorus orbignyianus. Next base: position 1,271,145 of record VXBW01006790.1, read on the forward strand.
AAATGGGGTAATTAAATGCTACTTAGTTCAGAGGACAGGTAGAGGTCCCTGTGGGACGCTGATGATTCCATGGTTGCCAGTGGTTTTCATTTATCTTTGTCTCCAATGAAAAAACATAAGATGAAGAAGGGCACTTTAAATATTTTCCCTTCCCATCTCGCAATGGCCTTTTATTGTCTGACTGCTAAACTGAAGGTTCAAGTACTGCATTGTTTCTCTGGTTGCAGAACAGCATGTATGTTTCTTTTCAAAGTTGCTTCACAAGAATTGCATTCTCCTTAGGAGCATCTTAATGGACAAACATTACTCAAACTCAACTAAGTGCAAGAAGTTAAAAAAAGAAACAAAAAACATTTTTTTTTGATGTATGGGACACAAGATTACTGATGGGTAACTTGAGATTTTTGGCTAGGATAGATGCATGGATACACAAAGCCGTGATAAGATGCTCTCTCTGGTAGGCATTGGCTACCAAGTACTATCACAGCTTAGAAACAGAAATGTAATAAAGACCGAAGCAGAAGGAGAACCAGCAGTATAACAGGATTAATGAGGGAGAAGCGCATCATCTCATCTGTGTTTTCGAAAGTAGCCACACTTTCTAGATGATAAAGCCAAATGTCAAAATGCTTCTCCTTAACAAAGTGACTCATCTGCTCTTTTTCCTGCATCCTACACAGATGCCATGTGTTTATGATTGGCTATGAACTGCCATTTGGGTACTTATCGGCTCTATCTTTCGATATGTCCTTCTGGAGTAGAAAATACATGCTTCAGTCAAAGAGAATCATAGGAAAAACTGAATCAAAAAATCTATTAACAAGCAAAGGATAAAGTCCTAGACTTATCCTCCCAGAGCAACCACTCAGATGTGACAGCTTCCACACTTATCCGACTGCTGGGACTTACTGCTCAAGTAGCTCTTAGCACAGGCCCAGGATTTGAGAGGATTCGGTTGTTTTTAAGGCTGCCAAAAAGTTCTGAAGGAAAAACAAGTAAAGGAAGACTTTTCCTTCTCTTTCTCACTTACCAGGAGATCTATTGGTAACCTCTTTCAAAAGCTAGATGTAGGACAGATTCTTTGGGAACTCCAGCTTTCTGTTTCATCTTCACAGGATGGTCAGAGTGTTCCAACTGGACTTGGGGTCCTCTTTTTTAAAACCCTTCCTACAGCCTCAGAGATCCATACCAGTGCTGTGCTGCCTCTTGCTCTTGATTTGGGTGTAAAGTGGGGAGAGTTCTGCTGTTAAAAAATAGGCGTGTAGTTCTATTTTAATATGGGTGAGTACTGGGCTTACACAGAGGATATTCGAATGTGAAATGACCTAAGAGAAACCCATGCACTTCTTGGAGGCCAAGTGGGATACATTCTTTGTAAAGTCAGACTGCTTTTCCACTCACTTCACTGCTGCTGCCATAGCTGATGGATCTCACAATTTCATCGTAGTGTCCTTTTCCTGCCAACTCAAAACAATGTGTTCCAAGTCATTGTGTTCCTCTTTCGCTCTAATTACACTTTACTCCAGGGAATTTTTCCAAAGTTCATGAAAGTAATGAAAGGTGTCACTGCTGAAGTACAGATGAGACTTTTGTGCTAAATATGACATGAACAAAGTAAAAAAGACAAACACTTTTTTTGGAAGCTTAACCCTTCCAGGGGATGCAAGAGAAAGAGAGACAGAAAAGAAACAGAAGAGCACCCACAAGATATAATGATGGACAGAGGTTTTACTACCTCCTTCACATTGCTAACCTTTTGGAGAATCTTACTGAGAAGGATTCAAATGTATCATGCAGGTCAGAAGAGTGGGGGGCTTTTACAGAGATCTTTTCATTATGTTCTGGTATAAAACCTTCAGTTTCATGTTCTACTTTAAACAGTAAATATGAACACGTGTTCTAATGCTAGTGATCTGCTATGATCTTTAACCATAAAAATCTGTAAGTTAAAAAAAAACCAATAAAATTCCTACCTAGAGACACCTCAAAGATCTTATTTTACTCCCTTGCAGTAGAACTAATATTTCTTGTTGAAAGCTTTGATGTAATAGATTGACTTGAGTTTCACAGATTTACATGAATTCAGAAAGGCCAAAGCTTTCAGTCCTAAAAGTATTTGTCATTAGCAAAACATCAAGAATTGATCATTGATTGATCTGTGGTGTGGAATGCTTAAGTTACATTGCTGTGTTCATGGCTTCCAATTGTTACTGAAAGTCATGAATGAAATAAGAATAAAACACAGAAACATCAATGGGTAGTATACGTTTTACAATATAAAGAGGAAAGGCTAGAGCAAATGTCTAGAAGTGTAATCTCCTTGTTATCATTGGCAGTGCACAAACAGGTCATTTAACTGTCATCTATTCAGGTAATTTAAATAACTTATGTACCCAAACTGGATTTTTAAGACTTTTAGGGTCTCCCCAGCAAAAAACATAATCCTATAAATTTGAATTACATTAACTTGAGGCCTGCCTGAAGAAACTAATATCAGGTCTTTAACTAGTGCCTTGTTGGCCTCTTATGGCAAACTTTGCCCTTGATTAGCTTTGGTCTGCTAAATCCATCTAGGGCTTTAGCTTTTGCACTATTGTGGTCACTAGAGCTTGTGTTAGGCTTTTCTGGAATATAAGGGAAGTAACTACTGAACAGATGTGTCCCAGCATCCTGTGACATAGGTGGGATTAGAACATCTGGATGAGTGTGCCAGCGTAATCCAACACAGAGTTGTTCTGAAATCCATACGAAAAATACAGTGGGAAATCATATGTGCTTTGATTTAAATTTGAGGAATCAGGTCGGTGTTGTACCAGTGCCATGTCACAGATATACAAGTTCTAACACTTTGTGGAGTAGACAACGAATACAGGCATTTGATATAGAAAAGAAATCCATCTTCTGGAGACAAAGAAATGGCTTTGGGCATTTCTCACCAGAGGGTCTGGTAGCCCAGATATTTCTGAGATTATCAGTTTGTTCTATAAGTGTTGTAAACACAAAGACACACCACCCCTGCCCCCTCCAAAAAAAATAATCTTCTGCTTATTTTTTTGAATCTTTTGGGATCTTAACTGGAACTTCAGATTGACCTGTGGAAAATTGTTACCTTGTTGTCTTTCTTCATAACCATGCTGCTTCTTATGAAGAAGTTACTACTTTAAAACAAATAAACGTGGAGGCAAGGGTGGAAACAAAGTTAGGGAGATGAGAACTTCTAGACATTTTTGTCATTGCCAGTCATGTCTACAACAGGACTTTGAGAACAAATTTCTCCATTACTTCTGAAGGAATATTGTGTGGCAGACAATAAACTGAGAAGAACAAAACAAAGATCCTTATTAAATCAGTGGAAGTATCGCTGGCTAAATCAATTGGCCCTACACCGTCCTTCAGAAGAAATGTTGTGTTGATCTTAATGGGTTTTTGATGAAATAATTAATTTATTTTTTTATCTCTATCCTTATAACTACGTTAAACATAAGAAGCAGGTGCCGATAAGGTAAAAAGCAAAAAAGACTCTAGGCTCTTCTCACCTGGGACATATGCATGTCCCTCTGTTAGTAGAAGAGAGACTTCAAAAGATAACCTTGATGAGGACTTACTGTAACACAAGGATCACAGCATATACCCAGATCTCCAGTGCCATGCATTTGCACTCATGTTATCCCTGAGGTCAATGTTTTGACAGCAATTCAAAGGTAACCAAGCCATTCTGAAACTCAGTGGGCTATAACCATTTTCCTCAAAATCCTGGAGTTTTTCTTCAAACCCACCTAACTGAAGTTTGAAGTCAATCAAGGTTCCCCAGAAATCTACGACCAGTACACAAAGTAAGCAGAGAACTACTTAGCAGTTGGAACATGATTGAAAATAGCTTTCCCCAGGTGTTATGCGTGACCTTGTGAGTAAAATCCATCATCCCATTCACACTTAGTGACTTTCAAGTAGAACACTAGCATAGTGGAATAAAACCAGCAGATCCAAGGCTGGCTCCTTAGGTAGTATAAAGCATCACAGCTCTTCCAAAGGTGGCATAATGATGAATATTTCCTCCTTGAGTGACAGAAAACACAGGCATGGAAAACAAAACCTCTTGGTGGAGGTCAGGGAAATTTCTCTGACATGGTGGCATCGCATGCACTGGTGAACATCACATGCCATCCTTGTTGATATAGGAGCCAATTAAAATCTCCAGCACCTGTGATTAGATCAATTACCTATTGGTTAAAGGGAAGCTGAAGAGTCACGTTAATCTGGACTCACTATTTGTTTTGTAGATAATTTATTCCTGCAGCTGAGAGTCAAAAATCTACTTCTTCCAAGAGATATCTGTCTTGTAAGCACTGCAGATCCCTGTGTTCATATTCACTGATCATGATTGATCTGTGTTAGGTGACATTCCAATGAAACAAAAGTGGTGTGTAAATAAAATTACATTGTTAGTCCCGTGACAACTCTAACAATTCTTCTGGCCTCAGCAACTTGTAATGGACACACTTTCAATTGAGGTTAGCTTAATATTTTTTTAAGATGATTCTAGGAGTGCAGAGCTTTGAATAAATGGTGATTCGATACTCCAGGCCCATCACACCGTCTGACTGTTGGTAAAACTCAGAAATAAATAATTGAAGTCTCAGTTCCGAGCTCCAGAAATGCAAGAAAACTGTCTTGCAGCACCCTAAACATCGTAAACACGCGGATTCCTGTATGCACCAAGAATGCCATCCTTTACTCTCCCCTGGATTGTCCCAATTACATTTGGATGTCTGACAGCAAAGGGAAGGAGAAGAGAGGGATGTTACTGACAGAGCAAGAAATTCTTATCTCTAGCAATGTGCACCTCTCCTGACTGTGAAACCATCTCTTTCTTTGATGTCCTGCATTATGTCTCCAATTTTTTTTGCAGGGCTAACCAAGGTAAGGATTGTGGTTTTTAAATAAAACCAGCTATGAATATTATCACTGTAATAATATCATGGTTGTAATAAACCTAAGCCTACTTAATTTCATTTCTTACTTATGAATTTTCCAAAGTTTTTGACTTGAATTACTTTTGCAGAGGTCATAATAAATTCTGCTATGACACATTTTTCAACATGAGTTCTCTCAGATAAAAGCAGAATGATTCACTGGATGATCAATTTTGTAATGATTTAGATGGAGGAATCATTATTTATTTAGTATTTTGAAACATTTTGAGCAAGGTTCCTAGAGTGTTTTGGAAACAAAAGGCCAATGTTTCCCTGGAGTGGAGTCATGGGAACTGAAGTTGATGACTACACAGAACCAAGAGAAGGAGCTTCAAAATACCCCCATGAAATAATTGGGAGGTAGTTCAAAGAAAGCAAAAGGATAAAACAGTTTGTTTACCAGTACAAATAGAATCTGCATCCAAACAGGAATCTGGGAACAGATTCCCTACATTGACAGCTAACAGTTTTGCCCATCTGAACAAGCCAACTGCTTTACCATCTAGAAAAGCAGCAATTTAGACACAAAATATGGACACTGAATTACTTTCTGCATCTTCGGCTTCAGAGGTGTAATTTTCACCCATCTGTATCTCTTGTTTCAGGGCTGTCAGGCAGCTGTTTGTCTGGAATGGGTTGACAGTTGCACCTCAGAAGGCAAAATTTGCTATCCTCACCCTCCTGAGTCTCTAAATGTGCTCTGACTGCTGCCCTCAAAATGTCTTCTGACATTAGGAGTTAGGCATTTTAGACAAGGCAAAGGGTCTCTGCCTACTCACCATGTAACCATGTTGTGAGACTGCCCCTGTGTTTTTAGTTTAACATCGCAGAATTTGATCTTATTGAAGTATTTTTTCAATGTGGGAGCAGAATCCTTTGCAAAACTGTGAGATTTAGACGAGCACAAAACTTTGAAAATAAAGAAGTCTCTGAATGGTGTTGTGTCACCTTCCCAGAATTGCTCCAAATCCGCTGAAGATCATTAGAAAACTTCCAACAGATTGACATTAACCTTTAAGACTGTATCTTCAACAAGACAGAAGAAAAAAAAAATCAAAATAGCTCATCGATTTTGTATAGTACTTTAATGATGAAAACATGGTGGACTTTCCCTGCGGAGCTGCTTTTCACCCAATTTATTGCTTAATAATCTCACACACCGTTCAAGACAGATAAATCCTTATAGAAATGTAACAATAAATTTCCATTATACCTTTCAAACCTTGGGTTTTCTTAACTTTGTCAAGTTTTGCTCTGGATTCAGGCTCAATCCAAATCTGATTTTAGTTTTTGTTGCTTTCTTATTCCCTTTTGTTCATTTGTTTGTTTCATATAAGCTTGAGCAAATGTAAGCTTTTCCTTTATATTGTCAGGGGTTTATGTTCTTTTGTAGAGCACAACAAACAGGCTCAAATCATGTTCATTGTGTTCTTTTGCAGACTCAAATTCTAACTCAGGTAGTTGCCAAAAGCTGAAAATTCTGGCTTATGAATAGCCCTGGTGAAACATATTCCTTGTTCCAAAGGAAACATATTCTGATTTGGTTAAATTGGGTGATTTTGACACTTTCATGCTGTTCACAATCACTCAGTTTTTGTGGAGGGTTATTTGCAGAACAAACTAAGCCATAATTCAGGGCTGTGAAGAGGCTGCTTGTAAGTGCTGCTGAGGAGGCCACAGCCGTGCCTTCAACTCTAATCTCAGAGCACACACCTAAGGAAAATGCTTCTGTGCACAAAAGTAAATTCATTACATACCAAAATCCTACTGGGAGCAGCTATCCCAAGCTTTTTGTAAGGGGTTACAGGTTGTAGATGAAGCAATACTTGCCTTTCACTGTTTCCTATAGCCTAAATTTTCCATGCTGATGAGGCCCACCTGGAGTACTGTGTCCAGCGTTGGAGTCCTCAGCACAAGAAAGACACGGACCTGTTGGAACAGGTCCAGAGGAGGGCCATGAAGATGAACAGAAGGCTAGAGCACCTCTGCTGTGAGGACAGGCTGAGAGAGTTGGGGTTGTTAAGCCTGGAGAAGAGAAGGCTTCAGAGGGCATCTTATAACAACCTTCCAGTACTTAAAGGGAACACACAAGAAAGCTGGAGAGGTTCTTTTTATAAAAGCATGTAGTGATAGGACAAGGGGTAATGGTTTCAAAGTGGAAGAGGGTAGATTTAGATTAGATATTAGGAAGAAATTTTTCACTATGAGGGTAGTGAAACACTGGCACGGGTTGACCAGAGAAGCTGTGGATACCCTATCCTTGGAAGTGCTCAAGGCCATGTTGAATGAGGTTTTGTGCAACCTGGCCTAGTGGGAGCTGTCCCTGCCCATGGAACTAGATGATCTTTATGGTCCCTCCCAACCTAAACCATTCTACAAGTCTATGATGCTAAATTCACAGATAATATTACATGCCATTTTAGGGTGGGCATGAATCTCATTCTTTTCATCATGCACAGTGATGCCCAATGGTGGTCACACAGCCAGCAGTTAGTCCTGGAGAAAGCAGTCCAGAGTGGCACCACATATGTGGGGTCTGAGGTGTGCAGAGGAGTCTTGTTCTTTTGGGATGAGGACGTCTGTGTGGGAGAAAAAGGAAGTTTAGCACCTGCCAGTTGCCTCCACACCAAGCGAGAATCACTGTGTTCCCACAAAGGTTTTGTTGCGGGCGTCCTTGATCTTTGGAAAGCTGAGGTAAGCTGCATTCAGCTCTTTTAAGAGCTTGAGAAAGGAGAAGTTCAAACACAGCATGTGATAAAACAGCTAGATTAATATTGGACCATTCTTTAGTTGCTGTCAACTCTTGCTCCATGGAGATCAGGCACATCTCCTACCTGCTCAAGGTTTCCAAGCTTCATGATTTAAGAAGCTTTAATGTTTGAAACATTTTTACTTGAATTTTAAGGACAGGGAGAACTATATTTTCTGAGCACTGACCTTGAGAGTTTTTCAGTGTGTGGGCTGCAGGATTTAGCATCTTTACCATCTATCTCAGCTCCTTCTAATCCTAGCAGAAGGCACTCCTTTTTTGTACCCAGTTGAGAACAGGAGGCACGGCCACGGAATAGGAAATACACCACTGGACCGGCTCTGCTCCAGACCACAAAATTTACTTTCTGAGAAAATTGATTTATACTATTTGAATATTATTCAAAGAAGGTAAACCTTATACTAGTACTCGCTGTCGGCTACAATGTTTGCTCGGTGTTCGCAGTTCCCTAGGACTGTGAAAAAGACAGGATCAGATCAGACTGCTGCTCAAGGAAACCTGGTGATGGGCATCCAGCTATGAACACACCATTGCAGACTCTTTAAAATTCCTCAACCTGTTTCTGTGAAGATGCTGAGAAATACTTATGGGTTGAAAAACACCTTCCAGCTCATCCTCAAATGCCACCAATCCATGGTACATTCCTAGGTGGGTTGAAGTCCTCTGACCCTTGAGGCAGAAGCAGAAGCTGCATTGCATTTCCAGGCAGAAGTCCAGCTGCTTTCCAGAGACTGCAATGAGGCAGTAACACTTGTCTGAGTAAAGTCTACATTGTGTTTGAATAAATCATAACTTCTAGGAGCTTTTCTTATCTTACTTCTATAAATATCACAGGGTGGTATACTTATACTGCTTATACTCTGGCAGTGTGTTATAATAATCCTCAGGTACAATTACCTGAGGGAGTGATAAGTCTTGAGGTTTTTCTCTTCAGGTTTTTTTACTTACAACCATTTGTTCCCATTTTATGTCTTTCCGCTTCTGTAATAAGGATTTTTGCACCCAGTATCTTCTACCTGCAAAGGCCATTCACTATCAGAAATATGTGTGTCAAGCTGGAGGCTGGATCGTGGAGGGGCAAAATGATCCATTTGTAATAACTTTCTTTAACCTCTTCCTATTAAAATATCCTTTTCATCCTATTTCTGAAGTGTTTCTTTGCAGGAGAAAGGGTGGTTAAGCAATTGCAGGATCAAAGAAGTAGTCTGAAGTTCTTCTGGATAATTACTGCTTTCTGTTCTAGCCCATATCATTTCTGTGCTACTGTAAATGAAATTCACATAAATCAGCGTGTGACTTTTTCCAAAGTCCTTGGCCAGACCTTATGTGGCATTTAAATGCTGCTTTCAGCCTCATGCTCGGAGCCAAGAAAGGTAGTAGTGCTGCAATTCCCAGTCCCACCCAGGTCAAACCATATGCAGGAAAATTTTGCCCAAAGCTACTGCTGATCTAAACAAAGTGATGGGTGGTTGAAGCAAACAAGGGAGTGAAGTGAAAACAATTGTGACAATTTTAGATGTAATTCAAAATCTAAGGCACGTGATATTAAATCCTGATGTATATAGCACTTTTAATAATTTATAATAAAAGAAACTTCACAGCTGTCACTGAAACTGCTGATACACTGAAAACAATCCATTTTTTTATGTTCTGAAAAACTGAAAATGAGATTGAAGGTCACCCTTCAGAAATGCTTTAGAGTGTCTTCAGATCTAGCTGAGATGTCTGAAGAGATGTTAAGAGAGGTCTCAGAGATGTCTAAAGTCCTCTCGTTGCCAGTGGAGATCTGGGACAGGATTGTTTGAATATAGAGACAAGGTTTTATTCTGGAAATAATGATCAGTTTTACCTGACTTCCAACTTCCTCCCAAAAGCTCCTGTAAGTGCTGTATGATCCTCCTGTATCCATCCTGAATACCCAAGAACAAATAACACTAGACATAGATGTATAAGCAACTGGTTTATCTCAAGGTGTCTATCAGCACTCCAGAAGACAAAGTAAAGATTAACTCCTTTCTATAGAGTAATCCAAAGCCTATCACTAGGTGACATTTATACCACACAAGACACAAACCCCTTCAGATTCAGGTTTAAAGACACTCACACATTGAATGTGGAGGCTCCCAGGTCTATACCTATCTGAAATCTTTCTCCTTCACATTTTGGCGTACCCCAAGTCAAGTCTATGCAGTCACTTAGGCATATGAATGAGTTTCACTGGCATACCAAGGGTCTTCACTAAGGGTCTTGAATCACTACCCAAGTCATCATGGAACACTGCCTTTCATATTTTGGAAGTGACATAGGTCCCTTTGTGGCCAACTGCTTAATCCTTTGTGTGGCTTTACAACACAGTTGTGAACAGGGATTCCCAACAGAAACAGCTACAGCTGTTCTGGATATCTCTGCCCTCTTTTGCCCAAGCGCTGGTGATGTGGAAACTGAAACCAAAGCTTCCTGCTCCTCTATCAGTAGATAGCTGAAAATCTGGAGATCAGTTTTAAAGCTGCTGACGAAGGTGGACTGGAGCTAAGCTACAGGACTTTGGACTGACTGGAATTCAGAGCATGCGTGGATTTATTTTGCTGACTCTGCTGCAGGAGTTTACATACAACAACCGTAACTTCCTAAAATATTCCAAAGTATATCCTGTGGATATATGTTATAGTCCTGTAAGAATACTTCTAAGATCTGTTGTGATGGGTTAGGACCTACAAGACGTTTTGTCAAGAGTAAACAAAATAAAGAAATGAACCCTGGACATTCTTAACTACAGGGGTATCACCTATAAAAGTTCACAAATACACACAGCCTTATTTTATTTCAGACCTATTCAAAGACTTACCTGTCCGTAAAACCTGCAAATGCCTAGGAAATAATTGATCTATTTGTGTGCTAAAACTACAGCTATGTGATTAAACAACTTTTTCCAGCCCTTTTGGAATAAAAAATGTATTCACACTTTCAGACCAACTGAAAACTTGCAAAAGCTTTTGAAACTGAATAAAATGTTTCATTTGAACTGAAAACAAAATATTCTATTTTTTCAAGTCTTTTGTGGTTTTGTAAAAATACATTAAATTCCAAAAAAGAAAAGCTATTTTGCACTTTATTTTGTATAAACACTTCAAGTTCTGTAGCTTTCAGGGTTGGGTTGGTTTTTTTCTTCTTTTTTTCCTGATGAAATCAGTAAATGTGAAAAGAAATTTGCAGTACTTCTTGGACCACATAACTGTATTTTTAGAGGAGAGAAGTGGGTGGTAAAGCCTGCAAAACTGCTATCAAGAGTTTCACCAGTTTCTGCCTGCAACTACTCCACTCTTACGGTCTCCGTAATGTCTCAAAGAGTAGATTAAATGGGGAGAGGAGGAAAGTTGTAGTTGTTACAACATCAGTGCTATCAGCACATAGATAATGAAGCACAGCAAACATGGGAGAGCCTGGCCAACAAGACAACTAGACTTTGCACATGCTTGGAGAAACATTAGACCCAGATGAGTTGTAGATATTGGTGAAAATTGCAGATAGGTTCTGGAAGAAGGAATTTGGACCATTTCAAGTAATAACTTTCCCTTTTCTGCCAACAGGAAGATTTTTTTCTGCTTCCTCCCACTATATCCCTAATAGTAAACTAATTCTCCAGTGAAATCCATATGTAGGACAGTTTCATTTTACCCTTGGGAAAACAACCTGGAAAAGAGGGAACTACTTTTACTAGCAGTATTAAAACATGCACATCTGTGTTATTCCTGTTTGATCTGTAAAATACTACTCCCTCTAATTACTGTTGAAATAATTCAAAGTAGTACTGTCCAGCCTGCAAACTTCACCCCCATATGCCTGGCATCATTGCAAAGTACAAAACAATCAAATGTATGGGATTAAAATTATGGGAACAGATGTAATCCGTTCAGTACAAAACAGTTTGAAGTAGTCTGGAAAACCAACTAGAGACAACAAGTGAGAGACATTCTTTTTGAAAGGAAAATAAAGTTCTGTGTTGTCAAGCACTGAGATAGTTTTCTGTCTTAACCACATATCAGTGAAAATCAAAACCAAATTATCTTTTCAATTCTCTCTGTGTACCCAGATGGCTCAAGACAGCCTATTTATTTTTTATTTGTTTTCTTCTGTTTCTGAGAGATGACTCTGTCTCCAGCTTTTTTTTCCAGTGTCACACAAAGGTTTTAGAAGATGTTGTAAATATGCATGAGAGCATCTTTAAGGTTTTCATCAAGAAACTTCCTTTTGTGCCAATAAGAACAAGCTGAAAGAAGAGGATCTTTGACCAAAAGCAAAAGAAATCTACCTAAAAGTCAGTCCACATGAAAGCAGAAGTTTCATAGAAAAGCCTCCTGTTTGTTTTGGTCAACTTTTTGCATTTAGAAGCTAATATTATACAACTGTGATTCAAAATATGGGTAAGGAAGTATATCCTAGACTTGAAGACTGTCCAGATTAATATTTTTTCCTCATACCCTTCTCCTGGGAGCAAACGATGTTGCTTCCACATATTCTTTGTAAGTAATTTAGCTTCTACTTAAGTGTATATAAAATAGGTGATGGGTTCCACTGAGGACGCACTAGCTGTTAATCAGAGGAAAGAAACAGCCTCATTCAATCACAAATCTCTAATTTATTGAGAACATGCGCTTTCAGAAGAAGATTAATTTCTCCTTGCAGTATCTGGGTACAACTGAGTAGGTCTCTGTTGACTGGAATGAAAGACCAAGATGACAAGCCTGAGTGTAAAGCTCCTCAGACCTTCAGATGAATCTCACTCCAAAACCTTCAGTGAGGTGATGAGTGTGCATATTCTTTGAAAGGCAGACTATGTACAAATTATATTTTTTTCCTCCATCAGGACTCACTGAAGTACTTTCATCTGAAGACCCCACAAACCAGTAGTTGCACGTGTTGAGTCACTGCAAAAGCAGCCTTTATTCAGTAATTGTGAAGTCTTGTAAAAGAATGGGTAAATGGGCTAATGTCAGACTCTGTGTAACTGCTGTGTTCTGGGCCATCTGTTTTTAATTTCATCATTTACTGAGAAACCATCATGTTCCAAACACATTATAGAAAATGCCGAAACCAATTTAAAGCCATTTTGGCATTATGCTCTTTCTGTGTAAATGCTGCCACAGTTTTTGTCATAAATTATGCTTTTTCTTTCCAGTTCTTATACTGATTTTTAAATATTTCAATGAGAGCACCCAAAAATGTGAGATATTTTCCAGATTATATCCTACTGTGATTACAGGAGTATGTACTACCTTTTAGAGTACAAGGCAATGCCATTCTTACTCACACAATCAAAATAATCATTAACTGGTGTGTCAGTGGCCAGTATCACATCTTCAGATATGAAGGATGCTCATAGTCCCAACAACAAAAAAATTAAAATGTGATGATACTTTGGGATCAAAATGAAGGTAAGGACCTTGAGCTGAGAAGAAAATTAAAAAGTGAAGCATCCTGTTGACATGAAAGATCTTGGGGTCATAGCACAAAACATCATGATCAAAGACCTCTATTCATCTTGGAGATTAAAAATCTGACAGTGAAGGAAGCAAAAAGGAAAAAATGTGCAAGAAACCCCATTACAATTATGTGCAAGATCTCTTGAAAGTGTGTGTTACTAGGAAGTGGTGTGGGATACTGCTCAAAAAACCATTCAGTGGTTTGTTTGTTGTTATTAATATGGGCTTTTTTAAAAACAACTTTTATGTGTGGATGCTTTGATCGTAATCTGTAGCTCATTCATAGTTGCAAGTGAAATCCTGCCAAGTAACATCAGATTTTGTTAAAAAGGAATAATATGATACACTGCTACTAAAAATATGATATGAGGTACCTACAGAAGTAAAAGACTCATTAGTGTGGAAGTAGATAGTAAGAGACAATCTTCTCTGTGAAAGCTTATCATATAAACAGCCAGAATAGAAAGGGAAATGAGCAGGAAGAAGAAGGGAAATATTGCTTACAGACACCCCTGAAAACATAATGAAGAAGAGAACAAATGTTCCTCCAGCTTTTCAGAGTTCAGCTCCTGCAAACCACCCATTCTGCCAACCTGACTGCCAGATTTGCTATCTTTAAAATACGTCTCCTTTTTGAAGGCCATGCTTGGATTTGTAAAGGGAGAGACACGGCTCCTCATTAAGGACCTTCAGTGCCTTAGGATGGGGGATAGAGTGTAATGAAAGATTGGTCACTACAGTGTGTTTCCCAGAAACCATGTCATTTATTCCATGAGTTTAAGAACAGAGCCCTTGGGCACCTTTTGGGGGAAAAAAAAAACNGTAGATCATCCCAACCTCTCATGGACAAAGTATGGCAAGTTCTGCTGATTAATAAGGTCTCCTGAAAATACGTACGTGCCTCCTTTCAATACTGAGACCTGGACAGCACAAAGGCTTTTGCAGGAAAATTCACATGTGTATTTGATGACCTCAAAGATCTGGTGTTGAAGTCACTGTTTTAGATTTCCTACAGAATTTGGGACAAGTCATCTATATCCTTTGTCTAAGGACAGGTATCGCAAAAAATATGAACTTCTCCAACACATTAACATATTGAAGAGCTGTATGAGTCACCTTCATCGGAAATAAATGAAATAAAACCCTACTTTAGATAACAGGCAGGTTTGGTTGTTTTGTTTTGGATATAGTAGCATACACATCAGCTGGAAGTGACTTAATTCATCATACTTTTCTAAGCCTAAATCAAGCCCTTCTGCTCCATTCGTCACACTGCTGCTGTCCAAAAGTGGTGAACTGTAAATCCTATGGGATAAGTTTAGCAGTAGCTTGAGAGAAGTTGCACAACATAGTTCCTGCCAGTAGCAAATTACCCGTATGCCTGATTACACAGACACAATCTTCTATATTCTTTATGCTGCCATTTAGACTACTACTAAATTTTCCTCTGATGGTTTGAAAAAGAAATTAGGGAAAAAAAATAATTTAAAAAATAGGGTTTATGGACTGAGACTAGCAACCATTATTCTTGCTTTTGCAAGGAAAACCATGTTCTAGTTGTTCTTTTATTTTCTTTTTCACAGCATAGAAGTCTGCCAATTAGGGGCCATTATCCCAAATAGCTTCCTTGCTCCCACCTACTTATTTATCAGATGGGATACGGCAGAATTACATGGGATCTCTAAGGAGGTTCATCTACGTCACAGACTTCTAAACTACACGATTTGAAACTTTTACAGCACGGTACAAAGATTAGTCGAACAAAGTTGAACAAATATTTGTTAGTAATGTTTTTGGGAGGAAATAGTCTCCCCGGTCTTGTATTTGTATGGGTGTGGCCTGACGGGTGACCTTGCCCTAGTACTAGAAAATAAAGCAATTAGTAAGGTACATTGAGGTCATGAGTGGCCCTGTAGCATCAGTGTGAGAACGCATAGCCTTTTCTACCGACTTTTTTTTATCAGGCACTCGTGTGAGATTAACAAAGGGGACTGAATGTCCTTTAAATTCCAGTTAGGAGTTTAAATTGTTCCTAACATTTATACGTGTAACCACAGATTTATAGAATAACATAGTTTGGAATGAACCTCTGGAGATCACCTGGCCCAAGGCTCTGCTCAAAGCAAGGCAAACTTAATTTAGACTGTTCAGGGCCACATCCAGTTTCATTTTCAAATATTTCCATGGATGGAGACTTCACAACCTCTCTGTTTCTCAGTCCTCTGAACTAGCTGCATAGTGAAAACAGTTTTCCAAATATACCAACTTTTTTTCTTCATCACAGCTTCTACATGCTGTCTTTCATCTTGTCACCACGGTCCTCCGAGTAGATTCTGCACCTATATTCTTCATGCCCTTCATCATTTCTCGGAGTCACCAGAATAAAAGACATATAGAGAAAGAGAATATATGTCCTTAAAAGCACAAGTGGTTAAAAGTGAAAGAGCTCACTATTCTGAATTTCCTTATCTGAATAGTTTCTTTGTTCAGCTAAGAAATACAGTAAAAGCAGCTTTAATCTTATGACTAAACATCAATTCAGTTTTGCCAAGAAAAAAAAAAGAAAGGAAGAACGGAAAACCCATGGCATGCACTTAAGAACCCAGAGATAAAAGAGAGGGGGAAGAAAGGAATTTTTATCTTTTTTTCCCCTTAGGAGCACCAGCCTGGAGCACCAAAATGGGTCCTATGACATCTCAGTGTTCAGCCTCAGCACCAACATTGCAGTATAATTGTTCCCACATATCTTTCTTCTACAAAGTAACACAACTTTTTTTACTTATTGTGGTCCATGACAATTCTTCTTAGGAAACAAATGGTTTGACAGCTAGAAATTTTTTCCAAAGATGAAGTCAATGTTCATGTGTTTCTCTGCCATCCTCCATCTGGCCATAAAAGTCTTCTCCTTCTTAGTATTTACATTATAATGTTTGGAACTTCCAGCCTGTCTTCCACCTGCCTTCCTTTGCTCAATAAACAAGCAATATCTTTTTGCCATGCTTTTTTTTCCTTTAAAATTGCTCCCTGATCGCATTTTCAAGATTTTAATTGAAAAAAAAATAATAATAATTTGGACCATTCTATCCAAATTGCAAGGTTTTTTAATGTATTTGGTCATTTTCTTATATGATCTGGGTCCTCATTTCTAATATAGATCATATTATTCCAATAAAAGTGTTCACTTCACAGAAGAGTGTACAACAAAGCCAATGTTACTGGAACACCAAAACAATGATGTGTTCGTCATGTTTGTTTTTAATGAAAGACAGTCTGTACCAATTACGTGAGAAGTGAATTATTAATCCAAGTGTGACAAAAATTTAATCATCAAAATCTGGTCTGTGTTCCAACATCTAAATATGCCTCTCGCACATATGCCTTCAGAAGTCTGTACATCTGCTGTTAAAAGAGACAGAGCAGTCTGTCTGGTGAAGAAACAGGTCAATATTGAATTGAGGCAAAATTAATAGGACAATGAGCAATCACTAGAGCTTACATGTGTATTATCATATGTAGGTATATTTTGTTTAATATCCTATAAAGCATTTCATGAGTATGCAGGAAAGAAGTCATAAATTTCTCTCAGGCCAACCAATTTTGTCTTATCTGTCTTTCCCTCTGCCCAAATCCACAGTCTCAAATCATTTGCTTCATCCTTGCCCTCGTTACTGGCACCTGACCTTTTAACGCATTTCCATCTAAAGCATTGAAGTGGCAAGAAATAAAAAGGAGAAACACAAGACAAAACCACAGTTAAATTTTCCTTTCTTAAATACTGTCTTTCTGCCTCCTTGCTCTGCAGCTAACTGTTAATTTTTATGCTTTCTGTGTTGTTATTTTCTCCATAGAGGATGTGTTCTCCCAATAAAAAGGATAAATCATCCATTCTCCTCCTAGGAAAGATAGCCTTACTTAATTACTCATCCTTCCATATTTTAAATAATGGGATAGGAAGGTTTTCTTTTCCTCCTTGCCCCGTTCAATCCTATGCGTTGCTTTCTTTCCTTTTATTTTTTCCATTTTCATGGGTTTGAGAGTTGTCTTGATGGAATATCAACTTCTTTCTTTCCAAAAAGCATGTCAGGATATTGTGCATGATGAAACTTCACCCAGGCTAGCTGTTTTGAAGCTTAACCTAGGCCAAATTTACAAACAGCTGGGGTTTGGGTTTTTGTCACTTGAGGAGAGATAAACAATAATGGATGAAGACACCTGTTTCTCCCCAATGTCCACAGCAAAAGTCAAAGAAAGCCTAGACCATGAGGGTTCAATGAAATGCACTTCCTTTTAAGAAAACGTTTTGGAAGCTGAGATAAAGTCTTCAAGAAAAGTCATAAACTGGAAAAAATCTGAGATTAAATTTTTGAGATATAAAGTTTGGGTAAATAAACTCAGGGGCAGAGAATGTTTCTACAACGTGTACCATGAAGGGTTTTGGAAATCTTTTTTACAATTATTTTAAGTGCCTTTCTTTACACGCACTATCAATTTTGGCTTCCATGATACTCTGGTTTGGACATGTCATTGCATTCAGTTTTCTTCGTGTTCCTATTCTCTTTTTGTTTTAATTACTTTTTCCTGCCATGTTTCCCAAGAATGAAGTATTACAGCTCTAGTAAGTATTGAAAATTCTGTGCCTAAAGATAAAAAGAGCCTGATGTGTTCAGATTAGCTGACCTGGTAATCCATGTGGCGAAGAATATAAAGTAAGGAAATCACTGGGCATAAATAAGACCAAACAAAATTACAGCTTAATCTAAGCTTCTGAAAGAGTGATAAAGAAGAACTGGGAAGGAAAGAACCAAGGAAATTCAAAGGAGAAAAAAGAAAAATTAAATTATATGAAATCACATTATCAAGCCCTAAGTGCAACTGTCTTTCAAGACAGCTGTGACAAGTGCATGTGAGAAAAAAAAAACAACAAGAGAACAGAAGAGAAACAGCAGAAGATATTCAAGGGGGTGATGAGGAGAAGATGCTGACTCCTTCTCCGGTGTGTTTCAGACCTTACTCATATAGAGTTTTACAAATACCATTTTTCAAACCTCCTATTGGCTCTACAGTGAAACCTGCACATCCTTCCTGCGTAACTATTATAACAAGATAAAAGGATTGTGAAAATGATGACACAGTGATGTGAACCAAAAATGTCTCCTCTTTATAAATGAAAAAGAGAAATTGGGGTAAGCCTCTCCAAAACTAAGCCTCCCTTGAATCCCAAAAAAAAGAAAATATCAGCAATCAAGAAATAGAAGATCTGGATCATGGGGCTTTTTTTAAGGCTTTATTTTGAGGATTAGTGGATATAGTTTCATGGAGCTGTTGCAATAAACAAGTAGAATTTAATGCAAATGAAACTTCTCTGTACCCAGGACTTTTCTTGTTGCAGTATAATTGTTTTACTCAGCATGCAGTTAATCTGTACAGGAATTCATAGGATTTAACAAATAAAAATTACAGATGTTATTTTAGAGCAAGAGCAGGTTTTCTTTAGGGAAGTGTGCTTAATTTTGGTCATCTGATTGATTAATAACTAACTAAGGTAGCAATATTACTTTTAAAATAAGTGATAAGATAAAACTATTAGCTATAATACAATCTCCTTTTCTCTAGTTTATTAATTATAGTCTTCCATCACATCTTTCTTTTCCCACCACATTCCACCAGTGTCATCTATTTTTTTTTCCCCTCATCTCTTTGTGCTACAGGCATGTCAGAGCTCCACAAACACAGTATAAATCATCTAGCAGGTTCCAGGATAACTTTGACTCCTGCTGAGGTCAAAGGTAAAAATCCTGCTGAGATCACATGACAGCCACATGGCATCTTTTGCCACACTTCTTATCTCTTTAAGTTCTTTTACCTCCTCATTAACTGCTACAATCACAGTTGACCTCCCCGGGGAGTTTAGTTGACCGTAGAAGGAAAGCCTGGATTTGCTGTAGGGACATGGCAGAGAGGTCATTGCACTCAGGTTCAGGTTGATTCCCAACCTGCAATACAGAAACTTTGACTCTTAAGCTTCGTGCTTAGCTCAGCACATCTCTCATATTTCTCTCTCTTCCTTCTAACACCCGTGGCACAAGCTTGCTCACTCAAGAGCTGCCTCTCACAGCGATCTGAGATGTTCTGGGCATTTCTGTGACTTTTTTTTCCCCCCTTCAAATACGATCAACACTCTCATTATGCCATCAGATGCTCACCTTTTTGAGGACAATAAGCACCAATCCCAGAGAAAGACTCTCCATAGTAAAATCTGAAGGCTTGTAGTATAAATTAACAACTAATAGTCACAGGTGATTGCTCTTTCTATCTCTTTTAAACTCTCTTATACTATTTGTATAAATTGGTCTCAGCTGTACCTGATGTGTGTTCTGACACATCACATGTGGTCTGAGCCAGTCACATTGATGCCTGCTTGTGTTTCACTGAAGCTTAAAATCAGAAGTGCATGTTCATGGTATTTTTTAATGTGAAAATACTGAAAACACTAAATGCTTTTAAATGGGAGGGAGTTTTTTTTATTGTTTTTTCCTTTTTTACCAAACTAGGCCTTTTTTATGTCCCAAGCTCTTTATAGAAGCATTTCTGTGCAATATTCATCACAAATATTTATTCTACTTCAGTTTTCACACTTTCTCATAACTCCAGTTAACATCTCATGCCCTTCCAAACTCCAGACCTCCTCATGTGTGGGGTTTGTGTATATTTTATATTTGCACAGGATCCATCCACCCCAGCTGCCACACGTTTGCTTCAACGCAAAACCCCCAATCAAGTGCCAGCAGTGTAATGAGTTACCATCTGTCAGCTGAAGTGTAGTAACTACCAGAACCAGTGCTCCTTGGGCATTGACCCATAGGACTTCAACCAATGGTTGGAACCTTTCCAGGTGTTTCTCCACTTCTGCCAGGGGCCACCACTGCTGCAGAGCAGTTGGGGAAGATGTAAACTGAACACACACCAAAAAAAATGCTATATCAGACCTTGCACCGGAGCAGATGAGGCAGTCTGGTCTGGTGAGGCTTTGTGGGATGGGTGTTCCTCACCAACTGTATGGAGAAATTGAATGTGTTCAGCTGTACTGACTCAGCTGATAGATGCAGTTGAGTGGTTCATGCATCCTTCCCCTGTAACCGCAAATCAGAGATTTACCTGACTTTACCTTGACATATTTTACATGCTTTGGTTACTCTACTGTAAATTGACATTGAGATAGCACAGAAACCAAGGCACTGGGAGACAAACCCGATAGGAACAGAGCAGCGAAGTACATTTGTTCCATTTACTGTGCCAAGTGATGGCATGGAATTTTCCGTGAAGATTTCCCAACTAAGTTTTCAGAGGGCTCACATTTGGGGATAATGGCTGCTCTCTAGAAAAGCGACTCCCCTCACCCCAGGAGCATGTGCTCGGAAAGTGAAGCACAGTTGGTTTTGACACCTGTAATGATATATACCCCGATGTGTGGGAAGATAATGATGTCCTTAGAATGTAGGTAGAGAAGATTTTTAGGTTTTTTTTTAAGAACTGGTACCATTTCATCATCTTGGAGAGAAAAGAGAATCAGACACGACTTGTTTTTCATAATGAACTAACTTTAGAAGATTGACCTTTTTTGGTATAATAAATACAATGTTGGGGTATGCTCATGCATTATAGCAAATTTAATCCACTATCCAAAAGGACTTTTTGGCATCTTTGATAACTCATTGTAACTTTACCATCTCTTCTGGTCCTATGTTTCTAGTTTCACAATGGAAAAGAAGGAAAAAAACAAATATTTCCTGATATAAATCCTAAAAAATTAGGAAATGTTAACGATGTTTCTAAGGCAGCACAAACAGAAAAGAAAAAAAAATCACAGAAGTTGTAGTTGAGAGGTTTCAAATTCTATTTTTATTTTTTTAATGACTTACCAAAACTGACTAATGCTATGAAATCAGATTCAGAATAGCTCTATCTAATAATGGATTGATTCCACATTTAAACATTTTAAAATGACCCTCCCTCTCAGTCACGCAGCCTGTTTAGATTCCATGTCATAGATGAATAAACTTTATTACTATAAATTAATTGTCTGGTTCTTCTGCTTATTTATTTGCTTGCGTTTATCAGCTGATAAGTAATTTGTCTCCAACTTAAATGCAGTTTACTAAAGTTCTGAGGTGTCCTAACTGGTGATTTTTGGGTAAAATTGCAGATGTTCTGATGTCAGATCAATACCTGCTGGTAATTGTGTTGCCTCTCTAGACACAGCATAAAAAAAGCATAAAAATTAAATATTAGAAAGAAGATAGACTACACGTGAGCAAGTCAGTTTGAGTATGGGAAACAGTGTAAGTAGATTACTGCTACTTGATCTACATGAGCCCTTCTAGAACAGATACTTGAATGGTCACTCTCAGTTGGCTAATATGCCCCCCCAAAAATATATTCAAACAGAGAATTTGGAATCCTTAAGATATCTTAAGCAACGATCCCAAATGTGCCAGGAATGGTGTGTAAGAATTAGCATACAGAGTTCCATACCTTTCAGTTTTCCTGTGTGGAAGTTGAAAGTCAATGACCATGATACAGAATACTTATTTAAGGATCAAACAATATTTCTGTGGAGTCCATATTTTGTATGCATCCTCTGAGAAACTGCAGCTAGTTTCAGCTTTACTCATGGAGGTGTAATCTATTTCTCTACAGTCAGGGCGCAACAAGGATGAGTCACGTAAAATTAGTCTCTTACTAAGTGGCTCTTTTTCCTACTGCCTGACAACTGTAATTCCCGATTTTCTGGAGTCTCCCAAAATTCAAATTCATCAGATTGACAAAGAGATGTGCATCTTTTGGGGAAGTAGACTTGTGCGTACTTTGTATTCTTGATACTGGCTGGACAGGGCTGTACCAATCAGGGGAAATATTTCTACCATCTCTTCTGGAGGGTTCATGGCATGTGATACTAATACCCTAGAAGAGCTGTGGTTGCTATCCTCTCATTCTGTGGCCAGCAGGTATATGCGTGAAACAAAACTGTACTGAAAAAACTGACTGACTGTCCTGGGCTGGCATTTGCTCTATTATTTTGGTGGAAAAAGAAGAAAAGTCATAAATGAATAAATAATTCATGCTTTTTAGTCTTTTTTATCTGTATGCCAGGAATATTTTGATGTTCTTCCAAGTCTAAGTCAGAACTTTAAGGGTACTTTTGGAATTTTCAAGTTGGCTCTTAGGTACACCAGCCATGTGAGAGCAAAACCCCTTATGAGGTGAGCCTGGCAAGGCAAATCCTACATAAGGACCCATTGTAATGTGAATTTAGTCAAGCAACTGCCAGGGCTCAAGTTATCCCATTATCCAGGAACAGAGAGGCAGAAAGGAGAAAGACTCCTTGATGGAGACTCAGGTCAAGACTCAGATATCTAAACATAACTAGTAGATGCAGATATCTACACACGTTAGGCATTCAGATTTCCATGTCAGTCATTAAAACCCCAGTCAAAATAGAGCACGATTCAGTTCACAAACAAATTGATACTTTTGGATGAGCCTAATAACTTCCCAAAATCTATTGATGCTACTGACCTTCTGTGTTGACCATTTATTATACAGCCCATTGATATCAGCACAATTTTTTATACCTAATCCATATAAAGATTGCCAGAGTTAAAAAGCATAAATGAAGCAATTTGATTTAGTTGTCTGAAACACAAAGTTTCACAGTGCCATTTGATATGCCTTAGGGCTTCTGAAGCATCCAGAATAGCCGAACATCATAACACAGGATCATCAGCCTTTTAGACTGACAACTGGAGCCAGATGGAAAGCTTGGAGAGATCTATAACAGCATTAGATGAATATATAGGGAGGCTGGATCAAATCATAGATGTTTCCAAGCCTTGTGCGCTCTGTTCCTCTTCTCCATTCCTCATGCTTATAATAGGGCAGAGTTACAAACTAATGCTTGATCCCATGAACAGAGAATGACTTTGATAGAAGGGTTCTGCTGGGTGTGTTAGCTCCTACCTCCCAGTGCCTCTAGATGTGAACACAGCAGTGGCTGGCCAGTTCCCCCGCTAAGTCAAAGCCTAAAGGCTCAAACCCAACCACCATATCCTATGGGAAAATATTTGTAGAGTCCAGGAATAACCTGTTCACTTCAGCCTTGGCTAATGCTCAGCATTGAGCATTTGCACTATGTTCTAGAAAATACCATCTCATTAAGGCAGGGTACCTCATGGGTCATGGAAGTAATCAAATCATCTAAATCATGGGTTTTGCACAACTGAAATTAGGTTACTGTTTTACAGTTAAGATATATTTGTGGGTTTTTTTTAAAAAAAAAACACAACACTGAAGTACCGCAATGCAGAAATGCTCTTTGGTGTCATTTTTTCTCTAGCATGTTTCACAGAATAAGACACCAAAATAAAATAAAACAAACAAACAAACAAACAAAATTTTTTTTTTTTAAAAAAAGCATCAGTTTCCAGATACTTACTATTCAGCAGATGCTTCATGTCCAGAATCTCTTTCACGGGAAGTTTACAAATGCAACCTACTCTACTGAAATGACCTTTACATACCATCAGAAAAGAGTCACGCCAAAGAATACATGACACCAAACACATCTCCCAAAAGCAAATGCCACCTCATCAAATAAATGTCATCAGGCAAAGCTTTTGAAAGAAATGCTGATGGGCAAAGTCAAGTCCTGTTGCACCAGAGCACAAGAAGTGCTTCAAGAGTTCAAGCCATGTACATTTATTTTTTAAAGACTCCAACGGTTTCTTTTGTCTTGTTTGGATTCTTCCAGGAGTCTAAATGATTGACAATCCGTAATTAGTGTCTGATGGAAACCTTGAAAATAACAAGCTCCAAAGGATATACAAAGTTTAACAGGTTATGGATAAGTTAAATAATCTAAAATGACTGGATACCTTTTTCCCTGTCTTATATACGTTGCAATTTGGGTTTTTAAAGTGGTCAACTTAGACTAGGTCTCTGTCTGCAAATTATGAAATATACCAAGCATGATATATCATGCTTCAGAATAAATGTGACTTCTGTGAATATCAGGTCTTAAAGTTTTTGATTTCTACACTGGTTTTACTCCCCTGCACCCTAATATATATTTAAGAAATTGGGATACATTTTGATATCATCTCAAGACATTACTCTGAAAATGGAAAATAACAGAAAAGGAGCTTTTCAATGACTCCTCAATATCAATATCAAATGTTAGAATTCTTTGCACATATATTTTATTCTTTTCTCACAGACACTAATTACTGTACATTCTGTAAAAAGTTGAAAGGCAGATTGTGTCCCTGGAGTTCTGCTGATCCACATTATCATATCTCCTTATTCAGGAGAGTTACAACAATTTAAATCAGCTGAAATTGTAGTCCCATAAATTGTTCACTGCAGCAAGAGGTAAGGTACGCTGCCATTCCTCATCTTTAATTAACTTTCCCTGTCATCACATTAATGTAGAAGCATCAGAATAAGAAAAGAACAAGACAGTTTCTTCATTGTATCATTCTAACACATTTCTGTAAGTGATGTTACGGTACCCACTATGAATCTGTGCAATTCACAGAAGCAACTGTTCCACGTGTGGAGTGACAAACATTCAAATATGAGCTAATAGAATAAAACAAAGTCATAGTCTCTGAAAAGCTTCCTCTAGAGAAAGGAAAACCTAACCTAAAGATACAATTTCAAAGGAATAGGGAAGATTAGCTCTGCTTTTCATGATCGTATTATTGACTTCAGCATAATAAAAGAAAATCTCAAGGCAAAACAAATTTACTTTCCTAGCACACACACTCCATTCAGTTATCCCTTTGTGCTTTTATGTCGCCCCATTTCTCAGCTTGAGAATGATTGACTGTGCTAGTAATTTTTCCTAATTATTGGCAAAAGACAAGAATGACATTTCTGGTACAAGAACAAATGGATTTAAACTGGTCTCCGATAAATTTAGGCTTCATTTTGCTAGGCATTTTTAACAGATTCCAGACAAACCTTCTAGTATATTGGAGAGGGCTCAGTCTAATTATGTTTAAGATAGATAGAGTTTGAAAAACGGAAGTACAATTATTTCAGCAGCAAAAGATTAGATCTGGAATGAGATTCCCTCAATAACCAGTAGAGAGAAATACATTAGATCCCATATAGGATGGTGTGAACTGCTCTCCATAGGTGCCCTTTTCTCTTATGTTATTTCACATGAAGCTGAAAAAGCTGCCCTTAGTTAGACATTAAACTTGTGGATGGGTAAAAGTTGGCATGTGACAATATTGACAACACAACAGATGTACCATTCTGTAGCACGATGCCCATCATCTTCTTGATCAGAGTCCTGGATGGGAAATTTGTCTGTCCCTTTTACTCTCATACTTGGTCCACCATGACTTCAGAAGATTTTGCAGAAGGTTGCTTGAGGTTTGTTGCTTTGTTCCCAATTCAGATATTCTTTATTAGGCTCTAGGGACACAAACAAACAAACCCAGAAGAAAAAAAAAAAAAAAAAAAAAAAAAACCAACAAACCAACAAAGTAATCCCTCCCCTCAAAAACCAGAGACCAAACAGTATACAATATTTTTTTGAATAAGAAGATCATAAGAGCTCCTCTGGAGACCTATAGCCATTTTATCTGAGGCTGAATATTCTTTATTTGGCCATATTTATCTGCAAGGAATAATTTTGTCTGATTACAGTAACAGACTCTTGATGCTGTCTTTTCTTAGTGTAGAATATTCAGTGGTGAGTAAGACGATAAAAGTAAAAAGACTAAATAACAGTAGTGTCCATGAGTAAGAACATGATAAAATCTGCAAGCTAGAGAGCCTACAACACTGATTAAAAAAAAAATAAATTAAAAAAGAACTTTTTTGTACACTTATACTGAAACTTCTGGTCTTTTTGTCCAAGGTAATGATGCAGTGGCCATATTTCATGTGCCATGTAAGTATGTGTTCCTACATTCTTAGTCTTGTGTTCATTCTTCCTTTGGCAGACTTAAAATACGTGGGTGTCAGTCAAGGTTACCAGGATGATTACAGCAGAAAAATCTATACAGGATGGGAGTAAGGACTGGAATAATGATTGCAACTGCTGAAATTAGGCAGGAGTATATAGCCGAGATATTCCTGAGCCAGAAGCCAACATGAAACTTGGCTTGGAGAAAATGCACAGTGTTATGAAAGCTGAAAATTCAGCTGAAGAAAAAGGCACAGAAAATTAGAGGTCACTTCTTTTATCATAGTTGGGTTGGACTTAAATCTCCTTCAGGCTGGCCTGCCATGCCATCTTTGGGGCATGACAAGGAAATTGGGATAAAACTGCAGATTTCTACTGAGAATACATAGAGGGAAAACACTTGGTCTTTCTCTGTAAAGTAAGAAGAAGGGGAAGAGCAATGATTTAGGTTATTTCTATACCACAGTCCAAAGGCAAGATAATAGCTTCTGTAAACATATCCATTGTAATATTAAAGCAGTTTTCTCCAACACTAGTCTCTCCCACAACTCAGGGTCTATAGTTTTCGTTGTAATTTGCAAAATCCTTCCAAAAGTCCAGCATAATACAGATCTCAACTCATGCACTGATCCCCTTGCCAGCTATTTTAGTGTTACCTAGGAAATATATACACTTGCTGCAGGATCACCTTTGATTTGCACTGTCAGCATAACTTTAGTCTTGTTTATCAAATGAGATGGGAATTTAAAAATATTAATGCCCAGGAAACCACACAGTGCAGTAGGACCTCTTAGGCTTTACACAATAACTATTCCAAGAGTGAAATGTTTGCAGGACACTAAGGCTTAAAATTGCATCCACTCCCATATACTTCTCACGTCTTCCCACTCCTGACACATGTTCAGAATTCATCCACATGGCACTTTGATCATGGGGCACATGTCACACTGAAAGTCAAAAGGATTTCCATTCTTAAGTGACTAAGTAGCTGTGGAAAATATAATGTGTGCTCCTTAGGGGCTTGAATCCCTTGGGAATAAAACATGACAATTAAACTTCTCTCATCATAATTGCTAAAAGATGAGTAATAGACAATTTTGGATTTGTCAAGCAGAAATCGTGTTTAAAAAGTCTATTTTTTTCTTGTGCACTTTGTGAAAAGAAAAGAAAAGAAAAACAATTATGATATATACTATGGCATCGTTAGGGCTTCTAACACTACTTCTCATGACAGTTTCACAAAAAAAAAACTAAGGAAAAGTGAGCCTTGATGAGCTTATTACAAACTGGGAATAACGCTACTTTATATCATTCCCTAGAAGTAGTTATCAGGAGTGTAGTGCCAAAATGCAAATATACCTCACATAGATTCTATGGCATTCTGGTCTGCATTTGATGTTTTTTCAATTACCTGAATGATCAGAAAAAAAGAGTACATTCATTAATCTGACAAACAAAAAGCAGGAAAGGACTGCAAGAACACTGGAAGATAGAATTCACATTCATAAATATCCCAATACAGAAAAAATGTAAACATATGTAAACATAATTATCTGCTTATACATCAACAAACTGGATAGTGAGCCTCAATGTAGCCTTCAATGCTGTCACCATGACATCAAGATGTTCATATAGGAAAAGCTTTTTGTTGGTACTCTAGAGGTAGCCTGCCAAAAAGTACTCAGGACCAGACCTGGATGGAGGAAAAATATCGTGGTTTATCTTGACAAACTATTCACCAATACTATGAGTTCAGAAATAGTGTGATGTCCATGAGAAAGGAAGAAACACTCAGTGAAATTCAAAAGGCATGAACTTAAACAATAGGGGCTCAGGGAAATTCAGAAAATACAGATAACAGCATGTGATGGTTTAGCCTAAGGAGTAGGAAACTGTGAAGAAATTTATTTGGGATTCTGAAAGTCTCTTTCAGGGAAAAAGTGAGTAGTCTCTGTATCCCTGATGGATTGCACAAGAAGAGATGGGCTTAAATCACAGTGCAGAAGATTCAGAATTTAGGAAATTTCCTATAATGAGAATTTTGAGACACAGTCTAGGGGACGTGTGGAATATCTGTCAATACAGTGTTTTAAAGGCAGGTTAGATAAATGTTTTTTAGAAATCATCTATGGATCATCCTGTGGGAATCTTTGTACTTTAAGCCAGGCAAGGTTTAGATGCATTTTACAGTTGATTTTTCTGTTATTCTACAGTCTGGGTTACTGTAGTTTTATATTTTCATATGTGGAAAATATAGAATAACTGCTGTCCTCATTAATTTTCTTAGTGTCTATTGAATCATTTATCTTAAAAATACAGAAAAAAAATGAAAACATGTAAGAGTTGAGTTCCACTTATTTTTAAGCAAATAATTATGATTTTATGTTTTAAAATGCATTAATCATGACAGTCAAGTAGTCTGGATTACTTTTCTGTGGTTCTGTAGCACCAACAGAAGCATGAAAGAATCCAGGTTATTTCTGTTGTAAACAAATGCAGCTTGAATAGATGCATATGGAGAACATCCTGAAGAAGAATTTGTTCATTGTACACAGGCTTTCAAAGCAAAAGACCATTTCAATGCAAATACCCCCGGAGGAACAAATGCTGATGTGCTTCCATGTGAACTACCTGTGTGTTTCACTTTGATAAAGCAAATTAAGCTGAGAGAAAACTTTCCTGAAGGCGGAAATGTGCAAGAAGGCAGATATGGCTTTCCATTGGGAATTTAAATATATTCAGTGGTTTAGAAACCTGATTAAAACACACCATACATCCGATTTGGTGTGCTCTCCTGGTAATGACAGGTGTTCGTGTGGGTTTGTGTCTTCGAGCTGAGATACTGCAGTACCCATCAGAAGTCTGGCTCATTCCCATAGATTTTCATAGAATCATAGAATCATAGAATAGTTAGAGTTGGAAGGGACCTTGAAGATCATCCAGTTCCAACCCCCCTGCCTTGGGCAGGGACACCTCCCACCAGAACAGGTTGCTCCAAGCCCCATCCAGCCTGACCTTGAACTCCTCCAGGGATGGGGCATCCACAGCTTCTCTGGGCAATCTGTTCCAGTGCCTCACCATCCTCACAGCAAAGAATTTCTTCCTAAGATCTTATCTAAATCTCCCCTCTTCCAATTTAAAACCATTACCCCTTGTCCTTTCTCTCAATTTCCTGTCCAAGAGTCCCTCTCCAGCTCTCCTAGAGCTCCCTTCAGATCCTGGAAGGCTGCTCTGAGGTCTGCCTGGAGCTTTCTTTTCTCCAGGCTGAACAGCTCCAGCTCCCTCAGCCTGTCCTCACAGGAGAGGTGCTCCTCAAAGCATCTTTTCTACCCTCAAAGACGTTCTTGGCCATTAGTCTCTGCCAGATGACCCCTGCCCCAACACATTGGTTATGTTAACCCCCAGGGCAAGACCATAGCAGAATCTTCCTAACTTTGGGAGAGGATGGACAGCATAACTCATCACTGAGAAAAGTATGTTTGATTAAATTAACCCCTGGGATTCACTGTAGCAGATCACACCTTTTTTTCTGCCCACAGAATGGAAAGAGGACCAGAAAGCTGGTTCATTTTCATGTTCAGCCTTGCAAAGAGAGCCTATTTATCAGCCAGGCTTGTTGCAACATCATGGTGTCAAAGCTCAAGCGGTAAGTGAGGCAGTACCAGCTCTAAATGGGTTTCACCAGCAAATAAAAGAGAGGAAGGTATCGATCTTACTTCTCTGCCTCGTTTTGTCATGTGTCATGTAGCCTGAGGCTGGAAAGGACACACTGGCTTTTGACCTTTTCTCCTCTCTGAGAGAAAACAAAGAGAACCATAGAGATGATATAGATGCAGCCACCCATCTCCTTACCATCAATCCCTCCCTCCCTCAGTACAGGAACAAGGTTGCAGTCAACCAACTCTTCTGTCATGTTCTACAGACTTGAATTCCCATGACAAATATTGGGCAAGGATAGTGCCCAGGTCTCCAGACACTGTGTTTTTCCTGTTCAGATTGCATTTGGCCATCATTCCAAATGTCTGCCTTCTCCTCATGTAACGCCTGTATGATCACTGCTTAATCTTTCCCATCAAGCATTTTTGAATGGGAGGTTACACCAAGAAAAATGCACACATGTTTCTCAACAGGTCTCAAACTTATTTGGCATGTATAAATGTTTTTTATTTCCTTTATTATCAGAGTCCCTTATAACACAATTTGTTTCACTCAGAAAAGATGGGAGAAAAATAAAACTAGACAGATTTATTGTAATTTAAACGTATCTACGAGGGAAGATGAACAGCTGAAAGTGACTGAGATCAAGCAAGACAGCAATGGACAGTCATTTTGTGAGGCTCACATAGGCCTGTGTGGCTTTAAGAATTCATAAAATGCCAATATCATGTATACTAAAAGTAGACATAAGTAGGTGACAAGAAAAACCCTGGAGATCCCAATGACAGCAGGCTGATCACTGACGGAAGATGAATGCAATAAGCTAAAAAAGGGACTTACTTCTGAAATTAGGGATCACTTGAGTTGTATGCCTAGGAATGAGTATGAAAAGAAAGCCTTGACAATCCTTAGTTTAAGAAATAATCTTCTTATTTCCATGTGCCTATTCAATGAGTTAAAATCGAATTTTATTTTAATGGTGATATAACTGCTCTTTTTTTTTTTCTTTTT
>VXBW01006790.1:1302056-1355152 GCA_013400375.1 Thinocorus orbignyianus
ATTTGGTACTTGCAGCTTTTCCACAGTTTATCAATTCTCTGGCCTCCTTTTTCACTAAAGAGATTAAGAACAAAACATCATCACTCCAATATGATTCATGCAACTTGACTTGAAAATCCAGTTTTTAAATGCCTAGATCTAAACTGGGCAGTACAGACCCTCTCTGGCACTAATAGAGAGAAACCAACACCTCCAGGGGGCAATTTATCTCCATTTGGTACAGTCATAAAATGGTCACCAAACAAATCTGTTTCTGGAGTCAACTTTTTTTTTCTCTGCTTTCTCTCTGTTTTCTATGAAGAGAGCTTTCTTCAGCTTAGATCAGCTTAGAGTTGCATGCTTAACATTTAGATATCTAAACCACTTGAGTTGCCCAAACCCCACTTTTCTGGTTTTGACTTGCAAGGCTATGCACAAGTTATAAATATGCTGAAATCATTTGGTAATGTTGTTACAGACAGTAATTCATCCTTTAAAGGAATTGTGCCTTTATTTTTCCTTAAGCATTCACCAAACAGGGGGTTAGCATGTAGTAAAGGAGACAACAAGAACCACCTTTCAGAGGCAGTCCGTTTGAATGATGATCTTAATGTTCTATGATTACAAGTCACCACATTCTCAAAGGCATGAGGTATGGTGGTTTTCACACCTGTTTAGTTCTCTTGACACGTTCTTCTTTATTTATTGAGCAGTTTAGCAGAGCCTGTATTTCTAAGTTTCATCTTTTATTTTTTCTCATAAATACTATTTCCACCCTGGAGAGTCATGAACCTTTTTTTCTTAATCTAATACATTAGGTAATGTGAGAGTTATCCTGCCCACATTAGGAATGTAATTCGTCTTTCAGATGTCAATCTGATTTTGTAGTAAATTTTCAATGTTTTGAGGAAAATGGAAGAATGTTTTAAGCAAAAGCCTAAGGATATTGATGGCCTAATGTAAAGGGAAGCTAGATTAACTGAACCATGGTTAAAATATCATAAAAAATTTATCCTTGGTGTCTGCGAGATTTGAATAGGGAAAGCTTTGCATTCAGTCCTAAGGTCCTTATTTTAGAGAAAATAAATGGGAACATAGGACTACAAGATGGAGAAGGAACCTGTCTTAGTGATGTACAACCAAAGACCAACCTTTGCATGATATTTCAAAGATTTTGAAGATTCACCAGAGATTTTCAAAAATTTCAAATTAAAGTAGGACAGATTTATCTCCTTTTCTAGTAGCTCCTGATTCAACTAAGGTTTCACTAATTCAAGGAAGGTTTTTGCTTTGTTTTGCTTTATATTCTGTAGAATAAGTATTAGGCAAGATGTTAGGAATTTAACTGAGTACAAAGGGCAATATTGGTTGCCTCTTCCAATGAAACTGCACATCTGAAGCTTAAAACCTCTATCTGATATGAAATTCTAGATAGTGTTCCACTGCTTTGTTTTAATTACCCTGGGATTTGCAAGTGCTCAGTTTTACCTTGTGTTCTACATTCCTGTGAAACCCACATTTTAAAGGATTCACCATAACAGAAACAATGAACTGGTTAAACCTGAATCAAATCTAACAAAGCCAAATGAGGTAAGCCAAGGAGTATGCTACCAAGATATTTGCAGTACAAATACGTGTATATAAGAGCAGGATGGGAAATTTGTCATTATTTAGAGGAGCCAGCTGTGCATGTTGTTCAGAACAGATTAACCTCTTCCCCAAAAATCTCCCAATGTGGAAATAAGGAATCATGATATGTAGACAAAATATGGACATTTGTGCTACAGATATTCAAATCCCAACTATTTGCCTACAGTCAATGGAAAGAAACAAACCCTTCTTCTCCTTCTCAAATAGACATCAGAGTATCTCAGATCCTAGCCCAAATACTCATTTTTATCTCCATTGATTATTGCGACGGTCTGCACTGTGACTAACTGTTGTAGCCACTTGAAGTCCAGTGAAATTATTGTCAGTTGGTGGGGAGTTATGTGGTCATTGTAATGACCACAGCGTTGTCTGCTATTTAGCAGAAATAGACCTTATCTATTAGCTTTTCACTGTGACTTTGTGCCAACGAAATCACCAAGGTGAAATAACAGTTGCAAAAAGGTGTCCCCCAGTGGGAAGGGCTGAAGTGTGTTCCTTCGGATTTTTATATGAAAAAGGATGCCGTAATGTGCCTTTTCAGTGCAGGTGGAAAGATAGTAACCTCATTTAGAGAGCTAATTATTATTTAAAACAAGTGCCTCCTATAAAAACAGAAGTCAAACTTTGGAATTTGGACAGTGGAATAGTTTTGAAAAAAAAGTCTTTTGCAAAAAGGGATCTTCTAACAATTGCTTAAACAGCACTTCAGTTTGGCCAAGACACGGGATGTTGAAAAATAAAAGGTAGAAACACCACTGCCCGTCAGTGTTTCACACAGCATGGTTTATTTTTGGCTTGCTGCTGGGTTACAAAGCGTTGCCTTCCTTACATGGTTCAATGGCTCCAAATAAACAACCGGCAGTTCATCTCTACCAGGGACTGGATGTTGAGTAATGTTTGCAAATAATGAATACTGAAGGGCACAAACATGGTTGAACTTTAGAATTCAGCTTGATGTTTGTCATTTATTTCGTGTTTGTTTTGGAGGAGACATTCAACCAAGTCCTAATGATGAGGGATGATATATTGAAGTTTAAGAATTGCAGCTTTAACTCACGGATTCATCCACCAGGGACCAAATATAAAACATTGATGTACACAGACTTTCAGAAATTCCCCTTCCCAAGCCAATTCTTTGTGTTTTCTGTAGGTGTTTACTCATCCCAAGGCAATGGCCTAAAATTCATTCCCTGGAGGTTAGGCAATGAGAATCTTTTTGGAAACCGTGAGACAGATGATTGAATAGCTGGATGCTTTTTCATTCAATGGTCACATGGCTGAAACCGGTAGCCAAAAGTTTTCCCTTTTGCGAGAGTCATGATAGTAGCAACTTCCACCATAAATTTTACTCAGAGGATAGATTAAGAGCAAGACAATGAAGCTAAAGATGAGGTTGATCCCCAAACTTCATTTGCTCAGCAGGCACTACAGCAGTAAATCAGATGTACTGGACATACATCAAACCAGTTGTGCTCACAGGCTTTGTGCATCATGCTCTTTTGAAAACTCACCAGTAATGAAAAGCCTCATAACTTGGCCGTTCTCCAGGGGTTGTGTTGGTCAAAGGAATTTTGAGGGTTTCATAACTGAGAAAACCTCTCACACGGCTTATCTTCTCAGCAGTGACAGTTCTCCTTCTCCAGTTTCTGCCTTTCCATGTCACACTGATCTTGGACCGTGCATGTTCCCACCATCTGGTCCCACCACCATGTGGGATGCCGAGGGTGGTGTTAGCCAGTAGATGTCACTGCTGGAGCACTGGGCTATGAGATACACACACTGCGGGCTGTCCAGAAGACCATCTGCCAGCAAATCAAATGGCTAATTACCTTCTGATTGTAAAAGGAGCAACTGCAAACACACCACCAAAAAGACCCTGAGCTTCAGGATTTTTCCTTTCGGATTATTTTTATTTATTGCTTAGTCAGCAACACCTTGCACCTGGGAGATAGAATTTTCCGACGAGCATCTGTCTGGAAAATGATGCAGCAATTTTCTTCTCTGACACACTTTTGTGGCTATTCTGGGAGAATATTGTAGGAGAGCAGGTACAGCCCTCTCTGTTCATTTTGCATTCTGCTCATCTTACTGTGAAAGCACACAGTGCAAAAGGTTGGGGCTTGATGAAATGCGTTATGGGTGAGCAATACCCAGTGGCTGGTTCCTCTCTTCCCTTCCATCTGAATACCAACAGGCCAGCCTCTGCACCAGAAAATGCCACATGTTGAAAGATTTATCTACACGGCAGTCCAAGATACACGAAGATACCAGTAACAACACAACCTCAGCAACACAGAGCTCAGCACAGAGAGTCCATGTGACCTTTAGTTAAAGCTTTCACTGAGGCACTACCGAGATAAAGCAGGACGAGACTTTAGCCTT
Organism: Thinocorus orbignyianus; assembly: GCA_013400375.1. Taxonomy (NCBI): domain Eukaryota; kingdom Metazoa; phylum Chordata; class Aves; order Ciconiiformes; family Thinocoridae; genus Thinocorus; species Thinocorus orbignyianus. The sequence goes on from VXBW01006790.1 coordinate 1,306,068, forward strand.
GATGAATCAGTCTGAACCCAAAGAGGCACAACTGCCTCCAAACTATGGGCTCCAGCCTCAGAGGTTTATTATTTTGGTACTGACATGCTGAGCAAACTGAGAACCCCCAGGCTCCTCTCCACCCCACAACTTATAAGAAAATAGAATTATGGAACAATTAATAACAGAAAACAGAGTATAAAACAAGAAGCAACGGCATGGGGTTGATCCACCTCAAAATAAATGCAGTTTGTCTCCTAGGCTGCCTTTCAGGTAGAGGAAATCTAATCAGGGTATTCAGAGGAGTGCACATCCTAAAAGAAGTGTCTAAAATAGACTGAATAAATTATGCCAGGGAAGATTGGGTGGTTTTTTTTCAAATCCGTTTGTTGTAGAAAGAGCCCTCCAGCTCAGACAGAGAGATCTCTACAGAAAGCATCTAAACTCAGAGATCTCACAACAAGAGAAGCAAGAAGTAAAGACTGGCTCTAAAAATAGAGTGTGTGCAAAAAAACCCCCACCTGTTTCCACCATAAATGAGTCCAGAAATATCTACACTCAAATTCTGATAAAAACTGTTGATACTTGTGGCTAAGGGGATGATCTGTTCCCAAGCATAGAACTATTTCAAGTAATCGAATCCAAAGTTGTGATCCTGACAAATTCTCCCAGGAAACAGCTTAATTCAATTGACAACTTTTAAGTACTCAGGTTGGGTATTTCTTTTCACTTTGGCATCAGATACCTAGCTCTAAAGTTTAAGTACAATTTTCATCTGCATTTGCTTTGGTTTAACTTTGGAGGTGGGAAGAAAGGGAGGATAGTTTTGGAGAATGAAACAAAAGTACCTCTTTTTGGCTTGAGCACCTCATGCCATTGCACAATCTACTAGACTTTTAGATAACTTGCTTCACACACAAAGTACACATAATTAAGGGCTGGTGCCTGTCTTATTTCTACTTTGTCTGGATTTGCCTTCCCAGACAGTAATCCTGCTATGTTTCTCATCCTTTCTCCCTATTTAATATGAAATTCAGGTCCAATTAGTTTGTTTCCATTAAAACTTCGCAAATTATGTCTATATAACTAATAGAAGCCATCTGATTCATCATTGCTGTACCATAGATCAGAATAATTGCTCGGAGGTGAAGAAGTGGAAATCTACTGACTCATCAAGACTGGGGTTTTACTGAACTATGAGCCAGGACTTTTCCCTCATTTATACTAATAAAAAACCTTTCAAAGTGCCTTGCACGCAGCAGGACACAAAAACAATTATGAAATGGATCTGATGACCACATCCTTAGGAACATTCATAAAAAAGAACGCTGCATCAAAAATAACTCAGGCTCTTTATTTATTTATTTATCTCTGGTAGGTTACAACCTGTTCCTTAAAACTCCTCCATAACGTACTCCCCTGGTGTAGGCAACCAATGCAATGGCTGTGTGTCCTACAAGCCTTTAGCAAATTAGGGGAAACCTGGCCTTTCACCTTCAAAAAATACTGAAAGTGAAATAATCACTTAAGTGAAACCTGCTACATGCCATTAATCACAATAAATGGGGATACTTAATTATACTTTACTAGCTGGTTTGAAAACTTCTAAGGAGAGAGGGGCTGCTCCAGGAAGTACCTGATAGATGACAGAGGACAAGCACCCAGTTATCGTCACAAAGCTGGAGATGCTTTGCCACTACTCCCACTTTAGACCATGCACAACAAGGGTGTTTCACAAACCAGTGAACTATAAGGTGGCATCACCCAATTGGAGGCAGTAAAATTAGGTGCTTATTTAAAGATGCTAGTAAAGATTCTAACTGGTTTGACTTTTGTAAGGTGTTGGAGTGGATGAAGGTGTTCTGCATGGATTTGAATACAGTGAGAAAAGGAGAAGGAAGTTTAGGTTCTGTTTCTGACTCTGCATGCAAGCTCTGTAGCTTGCAAAATCCTCCATATAATACTTCCAATTAGGACTTTGGATGCCACGGCTCCATAATTTTTAGCATTTGAATCAGGCTCTGCAGTTTACTATTCAGACAAATCACATAAATAAAATATACAGTGGAATCATTTGCTTTCTTATTATAGCTACAAACAGACTAATAGGCAAATAAATGAATGCAATCAAACTGAATGTTCTCTTAGTTATTTTGTGGGAGGTAAAAGTCATTTGCAAAAGAAAATCAGATATGTTTTATGAGTTTGAGATACACAAGTATTTTGAAAGGATAAACAAGGTAATGAAACCTGGCTACTACAAAACTCATTTTAATTCAGATGAGGAAAAACAACAGTATATATGGGAGCTCAGTAAAACAGACAGCAGCTCAGGGAGAAGTGATGTTAAGAATTTCAGTGGGTTGAGTGATGTAGGATCATGGTCATTTGGGGAACAATTTCTTCTGTATGTCTCAGTTCACCATCTCAAAGGGGGGCAACAGTTTACAAATGGCACAGATCTTTCCATCAAAGAGGTTTCAGAAATTCTTTCCATACACTGCCAATTTCCCAGAAAGCCATAAGGGTTATCATAGCATCTGCTCATAACTGCTGTTCTCTGTGTTTGAATAGCTGTGTGCTATACAATAACTCAATTCAGTCAATACAGTTTTGTCAAAACGAACAATCCAAACATCAGAAAAGCAGAAATAAAGGTGGTGGTAAGAAAAACACCCTTGAACTGTACAGATTACTTAGATAGCACCTATAAAGAGCTGCTTCATAAGAAGCATTTACTCATGACACCTCTTAATCATTCAAACATTGTGCTGGGTGTTCACCACCATCAGCCTGATCCCAGGTGTTCCTAAATAAGGTCTGGACAGAATTAGGTTCCTGCGAAGGAATTCTGTTAGAGGAAATAAATCAATTCAATCATTCACCTCGGATAAACTCACTGGTAGAGCATAGCCCTACAATGCTGGGGAAGTACTGAAGTTTTAGTGTTTGCATTCATAAATAGTCTATTTTTGTCATTTTTCACATGGAAACAGTATAGGGCCTTATAAATACTAGTCTTTAACTCAGCAGGTAAGCCAACAGTTATGCAAGCGGACAAGTCAGGGAGTAAAAAGGACAAGATGATCAGCGTATCTTTCATTTCTGCCTTTTGTTTAGTGATCACTCAGCTAATTAAAAAAACTGAGTCAGGATGCTCCAGACGTACCACGTTCCAGTCACTATCTGTAGTATTCACCTGCAGAAATCCTTAGGATGTTTACCATGGGGATCTTTAGGCACTGATAGAGTTAGCCGGCAGCTCAGCAGTGGTCTCAGGAATGTCAACAACTTCTGAAAAGTGAGCTTGAAACTTAAGAAAACAATGTTAAGGGTCTAACACCTTTTTTATGTTATGTGATTTGGTGTCTAGCCTGTTCTTAGGGGTGTGAGGCACAGCAGGGACGAGAGAGCACAGCAAAGTTGTTGCTGCCTCCAGAGGTGTACATGAAAAGAGGGAAGATTTAAACTTGATATAAGGAAGAATTTTTTTTACAGTGGCAAAACACTGGCACAGGTTGCCCAGAGAGGTGGTATGTGCCCCATCCCTGGACACATTCAAGCCAGGTTGTGTAGGCCTTTGAGCAACCTGATCTAGTTGAAGATGTTTCTACTCATGGCAGAGGGATAGGACTGGATTACTTTTAGATGTCCCTTCAGACCCAAACTGTACTATGATTTTATGATTCAATATCCTTGAACAGATGTAGCTAGAGTGGCAGGGAGTTTTTAAGGTTAAGAATTTAACTTTTGCCTAGCACTGGACCAGGTTGTCCAGAGAAGCTGTGGATGCCGCATCCCTGGAGGTGTTCAATGCCAAGCTGGATGGGTCTTTGAGCAACCTGGTCTGGTGGAAGGTGTCCTTGCCTAAGGTTCCTGCAGATTTGGAATTTGGAAATCTTCAAGGTCCCTTCCAACCCAAGCCATTCTATGATTCTGTGTCTCCGCACTTTTCCATACAGAATTAAAATACTGAGATTAGAAAAAAGAATATGGTTAAGAATGACTAAAGAAGAAGATAAAAGCAGCCAAGCCGTTTTAACACAACTGATTTGATTTTCCTTTATATTGGCATAGGTTTTTCTTGAAGAAGGAGGAGGTGGGAACACACACCAGTGATATGTCTCCCTGCAAGAGCCATCCATTACGCTTTGAATGAAAATCAGCTTAATTCTAACAAGATTTGAGGCCTTTATTTCTACCACACAGACACATGGATCAGACTTGAAGGTCTGTGACGGTTTTATCTGTAGATGATTTTGCCTAATTCTAGTTATCTTTGACAGCATTTACTTTGATTGAGTTTATTCCCCTTGATGTGATTACGCATATGATATGAGCATCAGGCGAAAGGACACCGCTAATCCCATTGCCGTTAAATCTTGTTGCCCTTGCGTCATGCAAAATCCCTGCTCCAGCTCTGAGACGTATAAATCTATTGGATTTAATCAATCAGGACCACATTTAGTACAGTCACAATACAGTCACACTCTTGGTTTCAGTGTTCTAGTCAATGAAAAATAATGCAAAGAGACTGCCACCAAGGCAGCCCTGCAGCTCAAAGCCTGCAGTGAGCTGCAGGGCAACATTCTTCCCTGTTGCACTCCAAAATCTGGAACAATTTTATTGGCCTCTAGCCATTCACTTCAGAGTGGCACCCATGCAGTTGAGACCTTGGAGCCACATGAAGGTTTTACTCCAGTTGTGACAGCTGCCAAAATAATGTGACCACCTATGAAATAACTATTAAAGCAGTCCTAAACCTGTAATAGGTCCTCAGTTGCACTAGAGAGGGTTAGCTGGACCCAGATTTAGCAGTGCAGAAGATTATATCCCATCATAAACAGTTTTTAAAGTGCTATTTAAACTACCAGTATGATGTAGCTGGTGAGGTCAACATCTAATAATGTGTTGAATGAAAAAAAGAATGCTTTTTCTCTAATTTTGTCCCATTCCCTTCTGTGCCCAGCTTTATAAATAAGAAAACACTATTTGTTCTATTCTTAATCCCATTGCTTTGTTTTATTACTTAGCCACTATTCTCATTCTCTTCGTGAAGCTACCAGTGTTTTCCTATAATTTTTCTTCTTTGATTAGATTCCCTTCACATTCCTTCCCACCAATAGCTGAGAATTCTTTCTCTGATTTGTTTATGTTCTGCAAATCCTTTTGAGGACAGAGTAACCAGTACTGCCAAGTGCACTCAGAAGAGACCAATCTGTAGCTCCTTCTGGACAGGCTTAATCTCTGACTGCAACACAGGAGAAAGAATAAAGACACGATTAATTATGAAACAGGGATGAACAGAAAGGAGATGGGTATACTAGTAACAGAGGAGACCAATCATCTAATGAAAGAAGACTAACTTTGCTTTAAAGAAGGTTTCTTTGAGCTCAGATATTCTCCATCCCTTCTTCAGGTTGTTGTTATCAGGAGATTTGTATATCTCCACTTGACAGAGACCCTCTTCTGGTTGGAGGTACCTGGTGTCATCACAGGAGCAAGTGCAGTTGTGCATGAAGAGACCATTAAGTGCACAGACATCGTTCCGTACTCAGAGATCTGCGGTGAAACATGACCACAGGTTGCCCAGGCTTCCCAGCCTCAAATGTCAAAGCTAGTTCATATATTCAAGGCATCACATACAGGTCAAACAGATGACATTACTGCTGACCCTGAGAAGCAGTTTATTCCTGGATTGTGCTCAGTTTTACTCCAAATGCCACAGAACAACAGGAAAGGCAACAGGACAACACATGTCCCCTTGGCTATGTCTGCCCACCTCCTAATATTTGCCGACCTCAGCTAGGTCCAAATAATGAGCAGCAACAGAGAGAAATGAATCTTGACAGAAAAGCAGTTTCAGCTGATTTTTATCCTAACACACAGGGTGACATTTGTGGTCAGACAGAATTCTTGCAAAAAAATATTATTTTGTGGATAACTCTATATTTAAAATTTCCATATTGGGGGTTGATGACTGGGACTTAGCTGAGCCAAAAGGAGGATAATAAGGAGATAACAAAAAGGAGAGAAAAAAATAAGGTAGAAAAGAGGTAACCAAATAGGGCCACTCAGCTGGAAAGCAAAAAAAGACCTGGGGGCCCTGTTGAACACCAGGTGGAACATGAGCCAGGAATGTGCCCTTTCTGCAAAGAAGGTGGGTGATATTCCTGGCTGCATTAGGTGAAGTATTGTCAGCAGGTAAAGGGAGGTGATGCCTTCCCTTTATCCAGCCCTGATGAGGCCACGTCTACAGTACTGGGTCCAGTCCAGTTCTTCTCGGTACAAGAGAGACCCAGGTATACTGGACAGAGTCCAGCAAAGAGCCACAAAGGTGATTAAAGGACTGAAGTATTTCTTCCAAGAGGAAAGAGTGGGAGAGCTGGGACTCCCTAGAGCAGGAAGGTTCAAAGGGGATCTCATAATTGAGTACAAATACTTAAAGGGAGGGTGCAAAGAGGATGGAGCAAGGTTCTTTCCAGTGATGGCCAGTAACAGGACAAGAGGTAATGGGTACAAACTGAAACACAGTTTCCTGAATCTGAACATCAGAAAACATTTTCTTTTTCCTTCTTTTTCCTTTGTAATTCATAGTCCATGACAGCTCTTTGTTAATTCATTTCACCACGCACTTGGGTAGATCTAATTGGATGCTGAGTTCCAAGTTTTAGCTAGCTAAATCAGTGTGCTGAGTCCAAAGTCTGCTGGGAATTTGATACTCCCAGATATTTGTGGTCCAGGTGCCAATGTATAGATCTAGATGCCCAATGACAATTTTACCCATTGTGGCGTAGTAATTTTCCAGATGCCATCTGGAGAAGAAAGTTGCAGAGGTGGGAACAAGCATTCAGATCATTCAACTCCGATATTGAATGGGTCTTCACTATATTTCTGCAAACTGGAGTTAAATATTGCATCCTTGATTTCAGCTGAAGGGATGTGATGCATACGGGTCCAAATGTGACCTCAAATTTGATTCCTGTATCTCCAAGATCATTTTTCCTCTTTCGTTTTTCTCCTGGCATCCTGACCAAAATTACCAGGGAAATAAAAGTCAACGGCAAAGCTCAGGTCTAGTAAATGGCTTCAGTTCTTTGAGCTAAAGCTTCAGCCATAAATGAGATCCAAAAGGAAGTAAACATTTGACAGATGCTTAGGGAAGACTCCAATCAGACTTTGATATCTTAATGCTGCATTCAATGGATTTTATTCAGGGAAAGAGAAGAGGAAAATCTGAAAAGACAGCACAGTCCACAGTAATTAGAAAGTTATATGTATGATATACTGAGGGCAACTGGAAATGGTTTCATTTATATCCACATATATTCAACTATAAAATCAAGCTGCATTCAAACTGGTGGAGCCCTATGAGCATCACATTCCTCAAAATTACAAGGGGTAAAGTGTTGTAGGTTTTTTTATCGCACAGAAAGCAGGCTAAATCTTAAGGGACACATTCTGCAGGGCACTGATTACTGGCTCAGAGGATACCAGTAGGCTTAGTGCTGCCTTTGGGTCAGTGGGAGTTAGTTCCAGTATTGCTGCTTGACTTTGTAAATAGACACAAATGGGCTGGGTGGTATTGGTCCCGTGTCTTCTCTTTCCAGGCTATGTACTTTCTGATGCCTAGACACCTTTGACAGATTAGGTAGAGAAGCCTGAAAGCCTCCTTTTCTTTGCTTTGGAAATAATATTTTTGTAAAGACTGAACTATAATCCATCGAGCTTAGTTCCTTTACATCCAGATGGTTTTATACTGAAAATGGGTGAAGGTTGTTACATTCCTTTTTCTATTCTTTTTCTGGCTTGCCTGCTTAGTGCTCAACAAAGATAACTTCAACCTTCAGTTTTAATATGCCAGGTGCAGTACAATATAAAAGGCATGAACATGATTTACGATGTATTCACAGGGCTCATATTACAATAAAAATTGTGAGGTGCTATTGTGAAACATTACATTTGAAAAGTTCACAATCCTAAGAAACAAAATTAAGCATGATGACCTATAGGATACGTCAGCTAGTGAAAAGTGCAGAGATTTGAATGGGGTTTTGCATTACAGCTCTCCACACTTGAATTAATGAACTCTACATGGAGAAGTCTAAGCTAAATATGCAATCTCTTCCATCACTTCCTTTTTCATTAGAAAAACGAGCACAACAGAAAGAGAGAACTGTGACACAGAAGAAGTGCTTTCTTACAAAAGGAGAGAAACAACTCCCAGATATTCAAATCTCTAGGACAGAAGGTGAATTTCAATGCACCCCTCTCAAAGTTTTGAAGTTAAGGACAAACACTGCTCCAAACTGTGAGTAACTACTACAACACGCTGTTTCAGATCCATTGTTCTTCCAACAGCAATGAACTGTACTGTTTTTTCTACTTTTTAACTGTTATTCAGTCATGATCAAACTCATCTTAAGCATCTGGAAGTGATGAAGTTCAGGAACAGCACATTACCTAAAGTAGTAAAGTTTCAGGGGAAAGTGTATACTACCTTCAGGATCAGTTTATGAAGGAGAGGAGAGGAGAGGAGAATTGTTGGAAGGGACCTAAAACTATCATCTTGTTCAAAAGCCTGACCAATCCAGGGATGACTGAGAGTTAAAGCACATTATTAAGGGCATTATCCAAATGTCTCTTAAACACTTAACTTACTGTTATTTGAAAGGTGAAAATAAAACCATCTCCTTTTTCTTTTTTTCTATTGTTTTTGCCTCTAACAGATTTTAATTCCTTCTAAATTTAGGATCTTTGCCTTTATGAAATGAAAAAGAAAAGTGTTTCTGAATTTGGCCCAAGACTGATTTTGAGGATAAATGAGCTGGACCTCTAGAAATATCCCTAGTTAATGAAAAAAGATACTTCAGGCTGCTGCTTCCTTATGTCACTTTAAAATACAACATTGCAAGGCTTTCAATAAGTAATAAAATTAACAGAAACAGGCATCTACATAATATCTGGAGATGATTTCAGAATGCATACTATGCCTGAATACATCTTCTTCCATCCCATACTAATTACCCTTCATCCCATCAAATACAGAAGCAGAATTTTAACTAGCTGAGAAACCAGCTTTCCACTGGAACAAGAGGGTCTGTGCTGAATGTTAGTGAGCTGGATTTAATGTTTGCAAGATTTTCATTTGAAGATAAGTTATTGTAATTCATTGAATCTCAACTATATATTGAAAAGACTTTGCAGGTAACATTTTTTAAAGCGTTTAGGAAAACTAATGGTGAAAACATCACATTTCTTGCAGAAATTAATGAGTTTCTCCTTATACTTCATTTGAATTGTTTTCATTGATGCAGCCAGACACATAAATTCAGTAAACCTTCAGAAAAAAATAACGAAGGAAAAAAAAAGAAAGAGTGGAAAAGAATTGCCTATTAATGGTAAATTAAGGGAACAAAACTGTTGGTATATTTTAATCTAGGTAGACTGTCAAGGAGCTAAGGATGTTGTGAGCTTTTGAGCAGCCATGTGCAATGGTCACCAGCAGAATGGACTCATGAGAAAGGGGCAAGGCACTGTGGTCAAGGCATGCACAGGTCAGGAGCTAGACCTTAATCAAGCAAAGATTAAAAGATGATAAAAGCCCAAACTGAAATTCTGGAATTAGCATAGAATTAGGATTAGAATTAACTAGAATTAGAATTAATTTAGAATGGAACATATGGAAGTATGGATTATAGAAACGAGGAGCTGAGACTAAACAGGAAGGAACTAGGAAAGAGACACACTGTTGCCAACTGGTAACAATGGTTCAAACAACCTCCTGTGCCTGGCATATGTGATAGCCCCAGCCAGGTTCACTGGGTACTCCTTCCTCAGCTCATCAAGCACTTCAGGTTCAATGTCCCTCAACAGAACAACTGTCGACCAATTAACATTTGCAAAACTTGGTCATCCAGATGAGGCTTAATGGAGGCCAATATAATGGGAATTTTGGATAGAAAAACCAGCTATGTTGCCTAGTTTCCAGGAATCCTCTTCTCTAGAGTTAGCTAGAGATATAACCTTCCTGGATGCCGTCTCTTCTCAAGACATGAGCCTCTGTTCTAAATGCAATCTAGCATGGCTTGGAGGGTACTTTGAATCACAGAATAATTTGGGTTGAGAGGGACCTCTGGATGTAATTCAGTGCAATCCTCCCTGAGTAACAGGTCAAGCACTTTGTGAAAGAAATACAGTGGCAGCTTTGACCTCCTGGTCCTCTGAGCACGTACTGGTTGCTTTCATTCAGGTTAAATCAGAAGTCGTCAGTATGATTATAACTTATTTAGGTTAATTCCTCTTAACACAAGAGCCTATCTCTGAAGTATATTTGTATCTGGGTGATTTCCTTTTTTTCTAATTCCTACATTTTCCACTGCTCCTTTTCTGTCATTTACATGCCATACTATGTTGTGCTCAGCAGTCGAAGCTTGAGAAAAGGAGAAGAAGAAAATTCTTGGTTATGGCACTTACCTTCTGAAGTAACTGTGGCACATGCTGAGGCTCTGGTCTCCGGGATAGAGCTGGAATCTGCCCACAGACGGGAAGTAGTGAAAAACATACTCCTTTTGTTCTGCTTGTGTGTCTAGCTTTCGCTTTCCCTATTAAACTCTTATTATATTGATATGTGAGACATCTCATCTTCCCTGTTTTGATTCCCATCCTGCAGTAGTTCCCCACAGACACCTAGATTTACATGTCTTAACTGGCAAGATCAAATCCACCCCACAAAAGGACAGGATTCACTTGGCTAAACATAGTTGTCTGGTGCCTTTTTGGTCACAGGATATCTGAAATTCCTGAACCAGGCTCACAGATATAATGTAGAATCCACAGAAGTCCAATGCACATCTGTTTTGGCAGCTGGTGTCTGAGGGATATCTGATAACATCTCACATGGCACTAGATCACTGTTTAGGCACTCACATTTTATCCTAGCCTTTTAAATTGCAATTTAAAAATGGAGCTCAGACCGTCTTTGCAGAGGTATCAGATTCTCTCACAGTCTTTTCATGGGAAAACAAGATATATAACACCTGGCCAGCAGTAGTACTATGAAATAATAAAAGAGTAGAGAACTTTCTGTGACAGGATGGGGATAATGGGATTTGACATGAAATGTGCCCTGCAGTAAGAATAAACAATGCTGTATTTAGTCTCTACTTTCTCTTCCTTTATTTCAAGTTGGAACTCTTGAAATAAAGGAAAAAGGTAAAGGAAACAAGGCAGTCAGCTTTGCTAAACAGTTTGGCAACCATATGGATTTGACCTTTCTTCAAGAATCAAAATGTAATATTTCATAGCCTTTATTATACAGAAGCCTGCAAAAAAATCTCTTGGTCTTAAAAATAAGTATATCTACCACTGTACAGCAAATCACCTAATGCATGCTACCCCTCCTGTATTCGGAACTTTAGCCACATAAATATAACTGTTTATTGTCTTAGCAATTTTTTGCACCTGTTTGTTTGTTTCTTTGTTGGGGTTTTTTTTTGTGCTCTAACTGAATTTCCATGTCCAACAATTAAGAAGGAACAATATTTTATTGCAGCTCTTAATAACACTAGACACTGGGGATTATGGATTAAGAGCAGTGATTGAGCTCAGAATGATTGTTTGCTTCCTGCTGTGGAAAAGGTCTATAGGAGTATTTACTTTTCCAGCTCTTACAATTGTCAGTAAATGCAGGTATGAAGTATTTTAAAAACATCTTTGTATTATTCCTCCTGAGTGCTGTCTGCATTCCAGATCCAAAAGCTTCTCCAACCCAATTACCACAGTTGATGTCTGCACCTGATCGTAAGAGTGGAGATAAACTTGAGAGAGGAGTATCTCATCTCTGTAAAGGCTACAAGCAAAAGGCTTCCTGACTCACATGGCTTCAGCTATTTGCAAAACACAGCATCAATGCAATTTAGAGGAACTGCAGTTGGAGAACGGGAGAGTTTTTTGAAAGCCCATGACGCACTGTGTGACGCTAAAGAAACTTGTTTCTCCTTTGACAGCCTTCGCGTTGCTACCTATAAAATTGCAGTAAGGGCACTCCTCTTCGCAGTAATAACCCAGCTGAGTCTCTGAGCCTTTTGAAGATGTGTTTGTGAAGCAGGAAGGAAAAAAAAACAAACCCACATGGAACTACTGAATGGAACCTGCAGTAGAGGTAAAATGTTCCTGTTTAAACTGGACAATGATTTTTGAAGATGTGATAATTTGGGGAAATTATATTCCAGCAAACAAGTTCCCTTTCTCACACACTCACATAGTGGTGTGTGCCCAGTATCTCTCCAAGCTGCAACTGCCCGTTTTGAACACATCCACAGCAAAAAATGACTGGTCATGCAAGGAGTTTGGAGTTCCTGACCTGGATAAATGGCAGGGGGTTGGTTATAATTGAAAGTCTTTTGGTTAAAAGATTTTGATTTTGGTGGAGTTTTTAATTGTTTTTAATCCTTCTGCTGATTTGGCTTCCTACCTGCAAACTTTAATTTAAAGAATGTCTTGTTCTGTTCCTATGTGGTCCAGCTAAAAAGGTGAACAGTTGAATTTAAAGTTAACTGAATCAAAAAGGAGAAAACTTTGAACTTTATCAAAAAAGGGATCAATTTAGGTTTGCAGCTTGGTTCTGAGCCTGACCCATGACCTCACAGGTGATTAATGTCACAGTTGCACTATACAAGGAGAAAAATGTGCTGTTATTAGCAATTAATATCACAGCTGACCTGAGCTCTGAAGGTTCACATGTGGCCTGAAGGGACATTTAAATGCTTTGTGTTCACAGCTGAGAGTTTTATATATATACCATTTTGTAGCAACAGAACATTGTGAAGACCCTTAAGGTGCCTAGAAAAAGAACAATAATATTTGAATCTGTGTTTCAGAGTTTCATGCAAAATATAAAGTAAAATCCTCATGTTTTAGAAGACATCTAACAGACAATGCAGTGACAAGGTGGTCACGAGTCTATACAAAAGCCTCAACAAACCAGGTAAAAGAAGTAAAATGGTACCAAAAACTTCCCTCATGGCCTCTTTTCCTTCATAACAGCTACTGGCATAGATTGAAACTAAGCCCTCCTACATGATGCAAACTGCACTTAAACTGGGAATCCAAACAGGTGCTAACACCAGCATCCAATATAACTCTCTCAGGAGTCATCTAAACCCAAAGACTCATGAACTCCAAAAATACCACCCCTTTTCCACTGAAAGCTTTCAAGGCACCTGCAGTGCCTCTCAGGCCTACAGATGGACTGGTTTCATTAATTAGGAGACAAACACACGTGCTACACACCACTGGAGTTCTAACAGTAACTGGAACAGCAGGTTGAGCACAGTCTGCTAGCCTAGTTCAGTGGCAAACTACCCTCTGTAGACTCCTGACTGGTACCTTGTAACAAGCAGAGGAAATTACATTCCTTCTGGCCACAGTAGGGGTGTTACACCTGGTTTTGATGTAATACCCTGCTGTTCAGAACCCAGTCTGACATTTTAGGCCTGTAGCACCCAGTTGACAAGAGACGCGTATACTAATCAAAGGACAGACACGGAAAAAAAGGGAGAAAACATGTGGTTGAAGGTGCTGTCTATCCACAGGAGTGATGCCACACTCATGGGGATAGAGAAGAGTCCAGGAATCAACAGGTCATTAACAGACCATCAGTCCATGGATCTGCAGCACAAAACACCAGGAAGTAAATATAAAGGCACAATTTCTCTTCATTAGACACAACTTTAATTCCCCTATGCAAATCCTGTGCAGTTGCATTAGCTCTGCCAGTTTGGAGATAAACAGATTTGCTGCTAGCCCTCCAAGCGCTCCATGAAAGGTGAGTGGCCTCAAACCCCAGACCTCCTGGTCTCTCCAGCTGTGTCCTGTTATCTCCCTGTCCATATTGTGTTTCCCACCACAAGACCTGCAGGACACTGGGCTGCTAAACAGGTCTTCTGTCACCATGTGTGCTGTCTACTGGTGCCTCCTGGAGCACCACCTACCAGGTAGGAGACTGATGAAGTGTTGCTAGGTTTCTCTCGAGAGGCAGGTGATCCTGATGATCCTTCACTTCCTTGGAAAGGTGGTGGTAATTAAGCTGCAGCAACACCCCATGTGCTGACTCTGGCCTGAGGAGCAGCACACAACCCAAGAATTCACTATGAAAAACGCTGCCAGGCCTCTATTAGTTTAACAAACCAAGACTTGTTTAAGTAGTGGTGTTTGTACCACAGGTATTTTTCCTGGAATTATATCCATAACCTCAGAACTAAGAAAGTGAGAGCACAACCTGGACAGCTATTCTCTCTGCCTCCCAAAATGATGCGCTGCATCCTTCACAGCCTGAATAGGGTGGAAAGGTGCAGTGAGTGCTGAGGCATCTGGGCATACCTAGAGAGCATGTGTCCCTGCCAGGTGGGTAAGCATGTCTGTTTTCACCAACTACCCTTCTGTCAGGGATTTTAGACCCAGAACTGGGTGAAAGCAGCACTGATTGGCCTGGTGCTCTGGGTAAATGGCTCCCTTCTGGCCTTGCACAGGTTCTGGAGATTTACAGGCTCAGTATTTTACTTTTCACTTGCCATAGGCTAAAAGGCAATCTATGGTGACTCATGAAGTTGTGGAAATGTAATTACCTGTGAAAGCTCTCAAATCAACCTCTAAAATTCACTCTTTTTCTCTTAAAGTGTCAGAAGAAAATGCAAAGGCAATAAACTTTGTAGTAATAAGGAAACTTCATCATCTAGCAGGCCTGTGAAACCTACATTATCTTAAATAACCTAAAGCTATTTAGACTAGTCACCACATAATGAATGTCATTAGCATTGAGAGAAGTGAATTTGTGTGTGCAGATCATTGCAAAGAATTCAAATGCATTATGAGATACAAAAAACCCCCAAAATACTGGGCTGGAGATAAGGGACTCATTGTCCTGGTAACGCTCAGAGGTGCAGAGGTACAGAAATTATTTTCTCTATTCAGAAAACAGAAGTGGGCAGACATCTCCATTTGCTTGTCATTGTTTCTTAGCAAAATGTGGTTCCTCTTATGCAGAAATTAGAGTTGAGCAAATTGATGATTAAAAGCATGAGGAGGAAAAAAACTCATACAAATCTAACAGTCAAGATGAGGACAGGCAGTTCTGAAAATAAGCAGGTTATAATGCCATTTTCTCATTTTCTCTGTAAATACTATATGACTCCTGAGGCATTTGTTAATCAGACTAATGAAACAATTCAGTTGGCAGTCACCTGATTAGCTTTGGTCTCCTGGTATGACCTTGAAACTTAATGGAGTCATGATGTGAACAGCAGCCTAAGAATTGCTCCAAAATTCTATTTCCTGATATTGTTCGTATCACAAGAGCAACAAGATGAATAAAATCTATTAAGGATAAATTTTCTAATTTTTCTATGTAATTCTAATTAATTAGACCCTATTACTGACTACTTTTTGGAAAAAGGGCAGTCTTTGTATGCACGCCTTTTTCTTTCTGTGGAAGACTGGGGCTGTATTCTCTTTTCTGGTAAGAAAATACATACTTCACAAATGATTTTTCTAATCTCGTTCATATCTTTAATAAAAAATATTAAAAAAAAAAAGTGAAATTAATACAAAGTACCCCTTGTCTGCAAAAATTTGCATATTAATTAGAGGTGGAAGCTGGTAAGGGCAAGGAGGAGGGAAGCAGCTGCCTCTGTCCATGGTGCTAGTTCCTGAGGAAAGAGCTGCTCGACTCCACTCGGGACATCCAGCTCCTTCTCTGCCAACATACTGGGAAAAGGTTTTCAGCAGATTTTTGATGAAATTTATTAACATAACTGCCAACACAAGTGATAAATAATTGCATTTTCCTTGTCAAGCACTCATCTCTAAAGGGCTTTTACACATCATCATCATCCCAGCCATCCTGTATGGTTGTGAGTGTGAGAGTCACTGTAATCACTCCAGGGAGGAATTTTTCTGTTATAACCTTAATGTCTAGAGTGATGAATCACAGAATCACAGGATCTTCATGATTGGAAAGAACCTCTGAGAAAGGTTCCCTTTACAACCAGCAAATCTCTAGTTGGTAGAATCCAGGACAGAATCAGTTCAGTGCTAAACAAGATCTCTCAATAGGTCAAATAGTGACTTCAAAATAACTGTTTCTTTCTTTTGTTTATAAAACAAGCTGTCTTGCATTGTTGCAGTTGTTTATACTGAAGTTATCTAAAGTTCCATTAAGATAATTTCACTACATTCAAAATCAGCCCACATTAAACAAGTCCAAATTACAATAATCACTGTCACTCAAGATGGGATTCATCTTCTCCAGTACTGAAACTATAAATTAGTTACCTGATCAGACCTGCACTATTTCACGCTCCTTCTGAAGAGAGATGAGTGCATTCAGAGGGTGATCCTAAAACAGATGCCTAATAGAGGTGAGATAAATCACCCCCACCCTTACAAAAAGGATGAAGTCAATTAACTAAGCAATAAGGGAGAAGGCTGCTGCTTTTGTGAGTGTTGCTGTTGCTTGCCAAATATGTCTTCTGTGCACGACTCTGGATGACTTTACTATCGACCCACGTGCTCACGCAAGCTACTCATTTGCCAGTCTTGGTCTTACTTATGTTCTCTTTTTAGACATTCACTATCCCTACAAGAATGCCTCTTGTTGCTCTCTAATGATCCTGAAGTAATTTCCCAGACACTGTGTTGTCAAATGCAAATCCCCAAATCATACTACATCCAAGATAATGGATTTTTTTCCTCCTCTGATTCTCAATAAAGCAGAAATTTGCCACTCTTGCTACTTCATTGTCTCACACCCAACCATGATGAATTCTAGCAAATTCCCTTTAAAAGTCTACAGATTAATTAAAGGCTTGCTGCATATTCTTCCCTGAAGCCTCTAGGCTTTTAGTAAACAGAAGAAAATCTTATTTCAATAACCTCTCTTCTAATTAACATTATGCTCTGCTTTTCCCTTGGTATTTTAAACATCTAGTGCCACACTAGGACTCGATTGGATAGTGTCTTCCTGCAGACAGTGGATAGCCCTCTATGATGATATTAGAAGTTGGATAATTAGTAACGTTCGATTTATGTTAAAAATTAAACACGCATGGAAAGACCAAGTCTAAAATTACTCACTCCCTTCCTTTCCCTTTGGCTTTGGTTGTATTTATGGTCTATTTGTTTGATCTGATTATCTCAGGCACCTCAGTTTAGCTGTCTGATCATCTCCTGTCTGAGTACATTTGGTCTATCAGATTAGATTGTTAGGACCAAATGAGCACACAATAAAGAAAAAAAGCCCATAAATTTATCCTGCTATTTAAGAAATGCAATGCTAAACATATTCAAAACTAGTATTAACTATGACTCAAAGGTGTCTGTGCACATGCAATCTATTTCTCATATCCCAAATTGGTCTCAGGTTTCTGAAACTTCTGTTGTAAATAAATTCCTGAATTGTTTTAGCCTGTACCTATCTACAAGCCCCAAATGGCAATTCTGCAAAAAGACCTCTGCCTCAGTGCTTGAGTGCTTCATGTAGTCATCTTATTCTGGCTGATGACCTTTTAGTTTTCCAAGATAATTAATTCTTATGCATTCATATGTCCTGACATTTATAGTGGATGCAAGTCAGCTGCCAAATGCCCAGAGTCAGGTATGTAAGTAATAAAGCGGTCATAAAACAGATATCATAAAGATTGAAGCATACAACAGAAATAAAATATTCCTTGATTACAATTTAGTGATCTTCTATTTTTGTTTACTCTTTTGTAAGGTGTTTTCATTTGTACCTACAAAATACAAACTTGAATACACTCAGTTATGCTGGTTGAGTGATGGAATTAGCATAATTAGAGACTGCCACAGGAATATATATTTTTTTCTGTTGTTTAATAACCAATCCCACTCCTCACACCCAAAATGGAAAGAGTAAGAGAACTACAAATAAGAAATATTGAGATAAAAAGAATGGAAATGAGAGAAACCTCCTTTCTTCCAGGTGATTCTTGGCCACCCAAAATTATTTCATACAAACCGTAATAAAATACTGATTCATTTAGTGTTTATTCAGTGCTTTTGTCTCAATTTAAATTTAGTTTTAAAAATGAAAACTGAACAATTAAATCAGCTACTCCTTCATTGGCATTTATATAAGCATAACAGTTTTCAAACTCTTCTCCCAGTTTACCTTCATGCTTTTTTTTCTGTAGTTTCAAGAACACCAGGATAATACTGCTGAAAGGTTCAAGCTCACATGAACACTGCTCGTGAGTGACAAGGGGGTGCCTCCCATTATGGGATACATGTGGATTTGTTTAAAGATGACTGATTCTGAAGATTTTTTTTCCCCTTTGATTTGATCTCTTTGATAAGGGAACTCATTTTCATTGCAAAGTCATTGAAGGTTCCTCAGTAATGAATTTACAAGGCTTATGTGTCACGGCACATTGCTGCTCAAGCCTTGAGAAAATAACCACAATTACTAGGTTATTTTAGGACCTTCCATTAAATTTAAGGGTACAAATGAAAATACATTAGTCAAATGAATTCAGCTGGCTTCAGAAAAGTAATATTTTCAATAGGTATTCAGAGAGAAGTATTTGTCTGTGTTCCTTCATATATTTATAGACATTTATGTTATAGTCTTCTGTGATGTCTTACATTTCACTCCTAAAGAACCTGTCTTTGGCTGGAGTTACATTTTCCAGACTATTTTTATGTAACTATTTATGCATTTTTTATTTATTTATTGAAGTAACAGTTTAAACTGTTCATCCCAGAGATGACCTTGCACCAAAATGGTATTTCAGACTTTGTCAATCCAGATCCTTTCCTGTGGACCTGGTGATGTTCTTCCAATTCTTTTTTTTTTTTTACCTTTCTGCATAATTTCTTTTCAGTTCTCATTAACCCTGTGAGTCTTCTTACTACAAATTACTCTGACAATTTTAGAATGGGTCTGCATCATTTTCTATCCTGTGGGGTTCCATCAGTTGCATTCGCTTGATTGTAGATTTGCTATAATCTCTGAAAATGATTCCACATTATTTGTGGGTTTCACAACTTGAGATGAGCACTGGTTCGTACTCATGGCTAACTTTCCTCGTAGTTTTTTGTGTTCAGAAGATTTTCAAAATCAACATCAATAGTCCTCCAGAACCTGGGGAATTAATATGAATTCATGATTTCTGTAAAAGCAAATTTTGCAGCTTCTGAATATTATAAATACTTTTTTTTTCTCTTTTTTTTTTTTCTTTTTTCCCTAAATCTGCATGTCAATAATACAGGTTATCTTAAATTGTTCAGTGAAATTGCACTGAAATGTTGTACATCTGCCTGGTGCAAACTATCATTGTTCTACCATGCGAAAACACATTATAGAAATTAACTTCAAACGAAACTGGAACAATGATTTTCTAAAGCCTCAGCTTTCTTCTGTGCAAATAAAAATTTCACCAGACTCCAGCTCACATCCAGGAAAAACCTGAAAATTCCTTTGTTTTCCTAAATGCAGTATTTAGAATTATTTATGAGATTCAGATTAATGTAGCTTGGACACTGTGGAAATTCCGTAACTTTCAAAATAGGGCTGACATTTTAGTCTTGACATGACAGATCATATGAGATCTTCTAAATGTAAGATCTGGATAACCCCTCTTCAACCCTTTTCCAGTTTAGTATTTCATATTGATAATGTTGATTTTTTTCCCTCTATTTTTTACTCCTTATCACTATGTCCTGTAATAGTGAAAGCTTTAACAAAGACTTTCAGAGTCTTCTGTGCAAATGAAGGTTGGTGTCACCTCACCCCATTCACTCTCTGCCTCAACAGTGTAATGGCTAGGGTACTACATTTTTCCAATGGTAGATTTGAGTTGTATCTGCAAAGACTAGCGATCAAGTCTGGAAAAGCTCTGAAACAAGTGACCCTGGCTGCACCAGAACTTCTGTAGGATTCAAAGCTCACTCCACTTGTCTCCACTGAGTGAGAGTTTCCATTACCATGGGTTGGGCTTCAGGTCATACTCCCTATGATGTACCGGAAGCTTTGAAGCTTGTACTCTCAGAGTAAATCCCTCATGTCTACCAGATCACTAGACTATCCACCTGATAAATAAAAACAAATGGACCTTTAATGAAAAGTACTGAGGCCAGACCCATGACTGGTCAGCATTTCTCCATTGACTTTTGAGAGGATTTAAGGGTATTAACTGGCCACCAACTCAGCGAAGCATTAAATAAGTGTTACACAGGAGAAAAAATAATTTCTCCTACAACATTACTATCGAATAGGTCTATACAGCACAGTGCACATGATACTCATTTTGGTAATGGAGCTTCAATTCTATTTCACAATAGGATTGTTTTTTCCCAACACGGAATCATTCAGTAGCCTGTGTCTTCAACAAAGACACCGCCTGCATTCCAGCCTCTTGCCAACAAGCCCATGATTTGTGTTTGGCTTTGTGTTTATTGTTGGGCTTTTGTTTATGTGATTTAGTGGTATAAACAACGCTGATTGCATGGACAGAAATTTAGTAACAGCATTGCACAAGGCTGAGGGTTGCATGTATTTTTAGCATATGCCAGGTTTCTTTTGTTTTGGTTTGGTTTTGCAATTAGGATATAAGTGTTTATTTTATGAAATGCAGAACACTGACTTTCCAGAATTTGGGATTAAACTCAGGACTCCTGGTTTTAAAATCTGGACTGAGTAACTCCACCCCTTCTGTTTGTACTATTGCTCCAGATGTTTCAGCAAATGTATCTGAGCTAGACAGAAATCGGGGCTTTTCTGGGTCTTCACCCGTGGCAGGAACCTGGTAAAAACTCTGGCACCATGCCCATATGGGCTGTCTGTCTTCTGCAACAATGCCACTATAAAGATCTGTCCCTGTCGAGATTGTCCCTTGTGCTAAATCTGAGCTGTTGGCAGGCAACAGACAGGTCTCATGTATCATCTTTGACATAAATTGACTAAAGAAGGAAGAAAGGAGATTTCCACTCAATTTTGCCTTTAGTCAGTGCAAGTTTTGAAATCAAATCCAAGGTTTTTGCTCTTAACTTCATTTCTTCCAGTGCATACAAGATAAGTGAAGCTTATTTACAAAAATAAATAAATAAATAAATGAAATCTGAGGAAAATTTAAAGGATTTTATCACAATATATCTTCCTTTTAATTAGAACATATTTTAAAACCATTATGTTCTTCAACCAACCGTGGATTCCACGTAAGAAAAGTAACCAATATTGACTCTGCTGAATAATAGATTTATTTTTTAAGGTGTGTGGGTGAGATGTATATATTTTGTACCGAAGGTTCTGCTGCTTCTTTAAATGATGATTTTTCTTTTTATAAACCATGGCAGCCTTCCTCCACCCTCAACTTACCCAGCACTGTGACAAGTCTGTAGAAAAATCATAAGGGAGAAACAATTCCATGCAGCAATGTTTACCACTGCAGCAACTTCAGTCTCCTAAACAAGCACCCTCCACCTCCAAAGAAATATTCTTATCCACCCTATGTGCTTAGCAGGGTTGGACCACATGTGTCCCACACACCCACCCACGCCACCTAATAACAGACACACAGAGAGTTGCAGAAACTGTGATTTATATTGTAAAACTGTGGGTTGTTTTTTTTCTCTGTGTTTCTATGGGGATTTGCTCTGTGTAGCATAGGGAGGTTCTGATATGAGTTTTAGGGACCTACGTTCACACAAATGCATTCACAGCACTAATTATAGCTGGAGATTACAAGGAGGAGCTTGGAACTTCCACACTGTATCTGACCACTACTGGGGAATGCAAAAAACCCCTCTGACTCGGAAAATGAAGTAATGTTGCTCCTTATCCCTGTGACATATGAAGGTTTATTTGTTTCTCCCAGATTACTCATACATTGTATGGGATGATGGAAGTCGCAGTGATTTTCACTTATTTCCAGCCCTCAGTAGGAAGGGTCAGACCACAATTTGAAGACTGGGAGGTCTGTCTTGAACGATGGCAGGCTCTGATGCAGCTGTTATCACTCAAGAATGAGGTCTTGGGTTAGCAATGCTTTTATAAAAATGTCACTTCAGCAGCAAGCAGCAGTAAGAAAAGCAAATGACATCTCAGGAATCCTGAAGAAAGGAATACAGGAAAAACACTGAAACCATTGCTATGGCACCACGGGTAATGTGCTGGCATCTTGAAAACTGTGTGCAGTTCTGGTCACCTTATGAGAACTATAGAAAAACTATAGGGAAGATCTCTCACTAAAGGGATGATCCATCATAGATGGATAGATGGCATCTGAATGAGGAATAAATGAATAATCTGGTAGCTAGCCAGGCAGTGAGACAACTAAAGAGGGTATGATGGACATTTATGAAATGAGTGATGTGAGCACTGGCAGACTAAAAGGCAGCAAAAGTTCCCTGATTCTCTTATATAGTAATTATTCTCCATCTAATCAAACCAACAAGTGGCCTGTTTGAAACAGGCAAAAATAGATGTTAAACAAAAGGGATGTTGAACTGTGAAACTGTTTTGCAGTTAAAAGTTGCATGAGTTCAAAAAGCAACTGGAGATATTCAGAAAAGGAAAACCCATGAAGCACACAAACACACCACTACATCTCAGGAGGTTCTCCAAGCCTCCACTTCACATCCAGGTCTTATTCTGTGGGAGGCTGAGAGAATAAACCAAGTAAACTTGACCGAACCCTGGGCAGCTGCATATTAAAGACAGGATACTGAGAGACGTGAATTTGGAGACTGATCTCCAAAGGACACTCAAAAGGACATTTTTATCTTCTCAGCACACCTATTTTTAATGCTTGTCTGCTGAACAGAGCAGCACTGGAGTAGGAAGTGAGTACACAAACATGTGTGAGAGGTTAAATATGTAAGACTGAAGTGTAGGGAAAACCAGCTTATTAATATTCTTAGAATGGGTGTGTGCTATCTGACCATACGTGGTTTGTGAGAACACCGCCTAAGAGCTATGTCATTCCAAATAAACAAGCACTACTAGAAGGGGTCTGCAATCATACTCTCCCTCTGACATGAAACTGGAATGAAAAAAAAGAAGNACACAAACACACCACTACATCTCAGGAGGTTCTCCAAGCCTCCACTTCACATCCAGGTCTTATTCTGTGGGAGGCTGAGAGAATAAACCAAGTAAACTTGACCGAACCCTGGGCAGCTGCATATTAAAGACAGGATACTGAGAGACGTGAATTTGGAGACTGATCTCCAAAGGACACTCAAAAGGACACTTTTATCTTCTCAGCACACCTATTTTTAATGTTTGTCTGCTGAACAGAGCAGAAGTGGAGTAGGAAGTGAGTACACGAACATGTATGAGAGGTTAAATATGTAAGATTGGGAAAACCAGCTTATTAATATTCTTAGAATGGGTGTGTGCTATCTGACCATACGTGGTTTGTGAGAACACCACCTAAGAGCTGTGTCATTCCAAATAAACAAGCACTACTAGAAGGGGTCTGCAATCATACTCTCCCTCTGACATGAAACTGGAATGAAAAAAAAGAAGAAGCTTCATATTCACAGGAAACAGCATAATACACTCAGTGAGCTGAAAAGTTTTTGCAGGAATGGTTATATTACCTAAAGAAATAAAATAAAATCCTTTTGACTGAAAGATACCTGCCTTTCAAGCCACAGACATATTTACTAGGGTGTGCAAGAAGTCTCATGGAGGTGGGATGAGCTAGTGGGTAGACCATAGTGCTGAAAGCCGGTGAGGTCTTGTCTTCACCCTCTACCTACCAAGAGTTTTCCTGGTGGTTCTTTTGTTGATACAATCTGCTGTTCATGGCCGAGTAACTGAATTTTCAGGTTCTTGCAGTACCAAAAAAAAGAGAACAGAAAACCAACCCAAAAAGATGGAGAAGAAATATTTTGAGTCAACCTCAAAAACTTTAATTTCTTAAAGAAAAAAAAAAAAAAAGAAAAAAAAAAGAAAAAAAGGAGGAAAATAATTAAAATCATTTTCTGCCAACAGACTCTTCTATTTTAGTTTTTATGGAGAGTATTTTTTTTAATGACATCATACTCAGAATTATAAAAGAAACTGTTTTCTTAAGAAAAGACTATTCAACAATATCAATTGGGGTTCTGGTAGGTTGTTCTTTTATTAATTGCTAACTGGACATGAACACCTTCAAGCCCTAACTGATTTAAAAAGAATAAATAAATTTGTGAAACAAGATTTGGGCAAAAAGAAATTTTTCAGCTCTATTGCAAACAATGTAAGCCAGGATTATTTCCCATAATGAGTTTGTACAACACCTAGCAAAATTATATGTTTGTAGCCATTGCTAATTTGAGAACAATAATAGCCAAAATTTTAAGTGTGTATTTGAATTTTACCTAAACCTTCTAATTACATTGGGATCATCCACAAAACTGAGGCGCTAAATGAGACACTGATTCGACAGCTGCAGAGATAAAAATAACTTAAGCCTACCCATCGTTTCATGTTCTTCTGCTTGCCCCAACAGCTGGTGCCAGACTCAGAAAGTACAGAAAATGCAAGAAAATGAAGGTGGGTTGGACTAAATACCAGCAGAGTATTTTGACCTCTTCCATGGGCTGGATTCTAACACAGGGTAAGACTTTTGAAACAGTGCAGCTGAAAGAAGCTAGCTTGAAGAGGCTGAGATTTCACAGCTCACTTTCCAAAATCATTTATTTATATCAGATTTGAGCCTAGTCCAAAAACCTGGATCTCACATGCCAGACATGAAAAAGCAGGGAAAAATATTTGGCCTTTTAACCTCACCCTCCTGGTCTTTACACAGCAGATAACCATTAACCAAGGCTCCCTCTCTATTTTCCAGTTTTTCTACCTTCAGAATACTAAACCATTTTTCCCTGCAACGCTGTATTTGCATTTATGTGTTTCTCCCCGTCCCTGAATATTTTTGGATTGTAAACTTTCTTAAACAAGAATAATTTGATAGGAAAAGTAGCTGTACAATGGCAAAGTTTTCATGCAGCTTATGTTCCATTTTTCCCTCTACTGTTTACCAAGGCTGATGTCCTCCTCAGATTTTTTTGCAACAAATGCAGACTTTTTATAGCTGGGCATGATAATCCTAAAATATCACTCTCATAATTAAGAAGCATGTGTGTGTTGCATGCTAACAACTTGCTGGATTAAACATAGTGCTTTAGCGTGAGCTGGAAAAATTATGTATCTTCATCCATGGTGCCTACACGCCCTTTCAGAGTTTTCATAGCTGCTTAGCAGATGATTTAATCTTAGAAGATGATTTCTTTCACCTACCTGGTTTCAGGAGATTAATAAAAAAGTCCCTCTTCCCCTAAATTTGATGTCATCCTCCTACTGAATGGCATTAAGGTGTAGTGTGGGTTACATCCAGTGTTAGATACAACCAAATGTAAACTGGCTCCTCTCCAATGTCAGTACGTTTCAGCATGTGCAAAGCCAAAGGTATTAAAAAAATTTGTAGCTTGAAGCAACATTCCACTCAAAAGGCTAGAGCTCTCAGAATAAGAGAGAACTAAGTGTTTGAACAAGGGACTTCTTGTTTCATGCAGTCAACATCCTGTAACGCTCCCAGCAGGCTGTGAGTGGGACTTCTCTGATTTTCTAAAACCCAAGAATCTCATCCCAGAAGTTAAGGGTACTTAAGTAACTAATTTCAATGGGAATGATGTTTCTTATAACCCTTTAGAAACACTAGCTTAGACACGTAGCTTTAGATTTTATGTGTCAACCCAGATGACATCTAAAAGAGCCCCATTACAATCCCAAGGCAGATCTACTTCCTCTAAAGACACAGGAGGAGTCTTTTGTTTGAGGTGCATCTCACCTAAGGTTCTATGTCCCCTACTTTCTGCAAGAGTTATCCTGCTTTCCTTTACAGTTCATGGAGAGAAGTAGAAATTTTGAGATATTGTCCATCTGCCCAGATTTGAACGGTTTCTTTAGAGAGAAACAGATCATTCAGTGAACTCCACAAACTGTACTCATTAGATCTCTCTTATCCATGAAGGGAGTTGAGGTTTGTCAGCTCAGTAGCAGACATCAGATGAATGTCTCATTCTAGGACTTAAGTAGTTAGTATTTCAAATATATATCTCAAAGACTACCATCTTTTCATCATCCAACCCTTCCTGGTTCCGTTTTGCTTGTCTGGCTGCTCTACCAGGGCTAGTCTCAGGGTTTTTAGCTTTTTTGGCAACTAGAGCTATGATTCTCTCCTGTCATCCAAAAATCTCTAACCCAGCAGCTCCCAAGCTTTTTGCATCTCTTCTCTCTTCCATAATCATAATATTACTTTCATTTGCACTTTCAGGCTGGCCATTCTACTCGTGTCCCTGTTGAGAGTGAAATAAAATGTACGCTATTTTGGATAAGGATTGCAATAATCCTGCTCATCTGCTAAACATCCTCAGCTAAGCCCTGAGCTTCGTCCTCCAGAGTAGTGCTTTTCATGACCAGCTCCCTTATTAAAGCTCACCAATATTGTGTCTCTGCAATTATATTGCCTAGAGGGTTTTTTTGGAGCTATTTAAATTTATATTCAAGATGGGAACACGCTGGAGCTAATAAAAAGCAAGTGGCTCACTGCCACAGCTCGCTGGTACCCTAGTTCTGTTTGTTACTATATATGTTTCTCCAAATAGTTATTAAGCAGATTGCTTTCCCTTCCAACTGACTGAGAATGCGAATTTCTTCTGCTGGTAGTGACTCCTTCCACCCTGTGGACTTCTCTTTTTGGAGTCATTTCTCTGTAAAGATGACACTCAATGACGTGCATTGTCCTCCTTCTTCTTCTTCTTCTTCCCAGAGGGGAGCTGGCACAGACTTCAAACAGCATCTCTAACTGCATTTTGCAACAAGCCAGCCCTTACCACTGATATTAATATGTGTCTGCAAAACATCTCACTCGGGTCATCATCACCATTACCTCCTACCTTGTGCTCTTCTCTGGAGAGCACAAGATATTTTGCAAAAAGAGAGGACTATCAGCACTGCTCTGAAGATGGGAAAATCCGAGTTGCCAGTTCAGCCAAGCTCTAACCTGAGGTTCAAGTAGTTACCAGCAGGAGCACCTGCTCTGTCACTCCTCTGGGGGCTATCTTCACAGCAGAGCTGGTGGAAATTGGTGTTTGAGCTCCCATAAATCACTTCAGAGCAAAGTTTAGAAGCTGAGTTTAAGCCCTTTCCGATACCTGAGCACCTCAGGCATGTGCACACAGACAGTTCTGCTCTGCAGTCTGCATGCATCACCAAGGCAGCAGGAACAAACATGGATGTGGAGCAGTGAAGAGAGATTGAAGGGCTGCTGCTTGCCACTTTCACACCATCCTGGAAAGCCACATAGACCCAACAAGGCCATGTTCTGCACCCATCGCATCTATCCCACAACTATTGCATCAATCCTGTCCTGTAGCTCTCCTTCAATGATCTGTTCACGCTACACAGGACCACACTATGAAATATAGTCCACCTTCTAAAACATATGGTGTGGTGGAAATTGCTGAAAACTTCAAAGGGCATTCAAAGGGAGACAACTCAGGTTTTTTACTGCAGCCTTAACTCACAAATTGTTTAGACTACATCTCCCATTCACTTCTTATCCGAGACTGTCATCAAGAGAAATCCTTCATGCCAGATAAGGTGTGACGCTACTAGAGCGTGACTCATCTGGAATATTTCAGGATTAATTGAACCAGAGCCTAAGGGGTCTCTAGGGAAACCAAGTCAGACGTTGGTGTCTAGAGCTATGTGGAATGAATCTCATTTTTAGGCTGACTGTTCCCATATTTAATCCTCTCTGTGGCTCCACTGTTGTTTCATCAATCCTCCATTCTCACTCTGAGGAGCATAAAACTGCCTGCCTGCATCTCAGTAGCGTGTGCGTTTATGTGTCCGCTATGCAGAGGCGTCAAATCCCACGTACACCTGATGGTTTGGGTTCATAACCTGCAGTTGGCTTTCTGCTCTCAACACCTGTAATCACATTTGAACATTTTTCCCCCAAACAATACAAACTTGAGTGCTGGGAAGAGGGTGGCTAAGGCATGCTTGAGGGTAATCACGGGTAGATCGCAAGGCACAGAAGAGGGAAGAACCAGAGGGATTCATCATTGTCAATATGGAATCGACTGACCAACCTCTTACAACCACTGCCCAGGAAAAGAGCAGAAAGAAGTGTTTAAATAAAGATACCAGTCCTCCCCATAAACCTTTTAGCCATTCCCTTTGGTTAAATTCTGTCCAAAGCTTCTCACTGGAACTGTTGGCGTTGGCTGCCTATTAAAAGCATCCAAACGGATACCTTTAATTTACCTTTTTGACATGTTGCAGTGCTGAAAGAGATCTAAGGCAGACAACGTCAGAGAGGATTACTCATGTATCCAGAAGCAAATACTTTCCTTAAAAAGGCATAAAAAAAATCTCTTTGTGATTACCTTTTAGAAAATTCCTGAGAGGTTACTCAAGGGATCATTAGAGACCAGAACACTATTTAAAATAATCAGAATACGTTTTTTGTCTGAGTTAGAGCACACGAGGAAAGACCCAAAGCTAGCCGCTGTACTTTAAAGAAAGGGACTGAAGGAATCCTGTGTCTTTTATCCTCCTTTATTGGTGTTTGACCCATCAATACTTCTAGCTTGGAGCCTCGCTACAGTCATTGAACTCACTTGTGTCAAACTGGAATCCCAGAATGATGAAGCAAATGCTGAATTCCCAAGTAATCAGAGATCAGCTCTGAGGATCGATTTTGTGCACTCATCATTTCTCCTCTCACCACTCAACAGGTGAATCCATGAATGTGAACAACATCCTAATGAGGTTGTAGAGTATCATTTTGAAAACATATTGAGTCCACAGGCAGAAACGGTTGCTCTTAATGAATCGTCAGGTTCAGCTGTATTTACTTTAGCTTAATAAATCAATAGTGCATGCTGTGACAGCTGAGGGATTGCTGCCTATACACCCAAGCTAAATCAAAAATGCCAAGACAAGTGTTCAGGGTGCAGATTCATACAAAACAAGCCTAGCAAGGACCTCAAGGAGTGATTTAATCTATTCCCTCTCCATGCTAGCCAACCGAGGCCTGAGAAATGTTTCTTTAACCTCTGCAAACACCATGATTCCACACTCTGAGGATATGGAATACACCTCATATAAACTCAATATAACCATACAACCAATACAAATGGATTGGGAATATAATCATAATCTCTTTCCTGTTGATTTTCCCCCCAATCTCCACAGAGGGTCAATGTGGGGAAGTACAAGGCAGTGTGGGAAGTGCAGGCTGGAATTAATTCAGACTGGGAACATCTGACTGGGTGGTATGATGTCTTCTTCAGCATTTCTACATGAGAAATACTTTCGGTCCCTGACAATTTTGGTAGATTTTTTCTCAAACCCTTTTAGTTTCTCCACATCCCTCAAGCTAGAAGGGATGTGGGAGAGCAGAGCCATCTACAAAGTTTCAGGAGTGACCTCAGCAGTGCTGAACAGGGGAAGGACAACAGTTTGACTTGATCTGCAAACCATGTTGACCCTCCTGAATGCTGATATGGGCTCCATCTTAATCTCAGCTCAAGGAATCAGGGAATTGTCAGAGTTGGAAGGGATCTCTAGAGATCATCTCTTCCAACTCCCCTGCTAAATCAGGATTGCCCAGAGCACATCACTCAGGACTGCATCCAGGTGGACTTGAAGATATCCAGAGGAGGGGACTCCACACCTTCCCTGGGCAGCCTGTTCTGTCACCCTCATCCTAAAGAAGTTTTTCCTCACATTAGAATGGAACTTCCCATATTCCAGCTCGCGCCCATTGCCCCTTGTCCTGTCACTGGGAACCACTGAAAAGAGTCCGGCTCCATCCACCCTTCATATACTAATAAGCATTAATAAGGTCTTTAACACTCAATTAATAAATTGTAACACACCCTTGGTTTATATTCAGCCTGATGTCCACTGTAACACCCAGATGCTTTTAACAGGGCAGCTGCTCAGATATAGCAGGGACATGCCATCATCAGAGTTAATTGAAGCATACAGCTAGGAGTTATCTGGGTATTAGAACTCATTCCACACCCAAAAAGGGATCTTGGACCAGTGATTAAGGCTAGGAACCGGGATTTAAATGCATCATCCTTTACAAACTATTTGGATTATTTCAGGCAAATCCTTAAAAACCCTAGTCAGACCATTTGTTACAGGTACTTGACATCCTAATAACAAACCTCACGGCCTTTTAGTTCAAGAGAGCAAAACACATGTCTCAAAGTTTGGAGTTCCTATTTCCATTTAACTGTATAGTCAATGAAAAGAGGAGGTCATGGTATCTGAATTAATTTATATCTGGACACATGAGTGTATTCTTTACTTTTTCCATAGGATTTCTCCATCCATGCAGCTACTTCCTATTCCAAAAAGGCATCATAAAAAAATCAAAACATTAATTCACAATATGATACCCTCAGGTAATGTGACTGAGAAGAACAGCAGTTTCACAGGCAACTCCCTCAAGCCCCCACCAATGCTACATATTTCAGAACAAGCTGCCACTAAAAGTACAGATCTTGCTAAATTTTTGTTGGTTTTTGCCCTATCATTGCTATTATTTTTTACTCTGAAGCATGATTTTTTCGTTCTATATAACACTGCTGCAGATACAGCCTATTTTCTGCTGGTTTTCAGTGGAACTTGTTCATCCATTAATGCCACCTGCAGGTATGCGCTCTGCCTCTTAATCTTGTCTTTGGCTTTAAATTTACCTGGTACCATTTAATCTCTTGTGTTTTTTATTGTCTCTGTAATTAAACAAACTTCCATTTACTAATTTTAAATCAGTCACCATTCATTTTTATCAGTCTTCTTGCTTTAGTAACAGAGCATGCCTGGTTTTTCTCCCTCCGCATTTTCTCAATACTCATTTTGTATTCTTCTGCCGCATCCCTTCGCATTCATCTCCTCGTTTCCTGCCTTCCCTCTGCCTTTTGTGGAAATCTTTCCCTACCAACAGTAATTTCTATCAGCTACATCTGAAGATGTCTCAGTCTTTTGGGAGATGAGGCAGCCAGAAACAGGGAATGGAAATGGATTCATCTTACTAGAAGGCACATATTTCCCCTTGCGCTAATTACACAAGGTTCCCTTTATAGGCAATGTCAATCCAGTCAGTAATACCTTTGGAGTTTGGTTTCTAATAACGAGGGTGAGAATTAAGTAGCAGAAGAAAGAAAAGTAGTGGATTCACCATCTTTTGACACTTTCAGCCACAAACTACTCACCTTCGTAGAAGCTGTGCCTCAGCCAAAGAGTATTTAGTAAACTCACCGTAAGAAGTCCACAGTCCCAATAATTTGTACATCTTATACTTAAAATATATCTTACACTTAAAATCTGTCCTAGAGAAGAATGAATTACCCTATGCAAGGAACAATCTTTTTCCATCGATTGTAGAAGGAGCAGAGGGAAACCATCTAATTTTAGAGCAGGTGGTCTATCTCTAACTTCACTATTTAAATAATGGTGAGGTGAATCCCATCCCTCATGCTATGTAAGAGATCAGGGTGGATGAGCTAGTGATCCCATCTGGCCTTTAAATCCATGAAAATCACATAAATATGAGCTGATTCAAAGGACAGCTTTCCCACACAGTCAGCCAATGTAACCAATTTCTTCAAGAAACTGAAGCCAGCCAAGATTTTAAAAAGCATATGCAGAGTTGAATACTATCATTTAAAAATACTGGGGACTTTTGAGGGAAGGATTTACATTCTCTGCCTCAGAGATAAAAAAGCTAAGAAATGGAGATTAGGAAGAAACTACTCATGTGGCTAAATTATCCCAGAGCTGACTACTTCACTTGAAAACAAACCAGATCTGTCCCATTTTATGCTCTAATCATAAGACATGCTTTTTAAATGGTCTGTGTTTGACCCACTCACCTTGTCCAGGATGTCATGGGTTTGCAATGCAACAACACTGCTCTGTTCCCAGTGGAGGATCCCATGCATCAAGCACTGATATCAGCAGATCAGCCAACCATTCCTCGCATTTGAGGTCTCAAATGAATTAAAGAAACCGTGGGGATTTGTTACACAGCAAGGCATGTGACATTGAAAAGCTCATTCCCCACAGGCAGCCTACTCTTAGGGGTTTTATCCTTACTGTGACCTGATATGATGTCCATTGAGTAACTTTTTTTTTCCATAAAGAAAGTCTATATTCATTATACCAACAGCTGAGTCCAGTGTGTTTCTTTCATCAGTTTCTCAGTAACTTGAAAGGTCTGCCACATGCTTGTCACTATCAAAGAAAACCCTTGGGACCAGAGAGACCGTGGTTTGATCCAGTATAGTAACATCCTACTTAAATTTTACTTAGACAACTATAATTGAAATGGAGCCTTCTTCACAAGACAAATTTCCATGTTGGATATTTTTTCCTAAAGTCCAGCATCAAAAGAAAATGTTCAGTCCTACTAAATTAGCCTGAAAAATGAATCAAGGGACAATCTTACATTTCCCCTCCCAAATGAGCATGCAATTAAACATCCTTTTTGCATTTGAGTAGTTTCTGTGAGTTTCAAGCCTTTGGGCTAGAGTCTGAAGTGACAGATTGATTTTATAGAGGTTTTGATGAAAAGCCGGCTGTATTTTTGAAATTGATTCAACTTCTGTGCCATGTCAGAGTAAGATTCATGCCCTTTATGATTCCAATGACTTCACTGGAGATTGATGTGAATTAAATGTCTGGTGGTGCCTCACAAATTTTCAGATACCCACATGGTAAAGTATTCTGCACAGTTACAGGACCAGTGGCTTTGGATGTATCTACAACAAAAGATATTGCAGGATGCTGGATTGCTCTGAGATGGTATGGTCACTGACATACTATTTGAATGCTGCCTTTGCAGATGGCCTCCTCTGCTCACAACTACCAGACAGATACCATAGCCGTTTTGAAATGGTGACAAAGTACACCTCAAACCTGATCAGAGATTTGCAAAGCATTCACAGACCGCCCTGGTATGGTATAAGAGGTAAACTAATCTCATCGTTGTGGTAATATGTCCAAGGTAATCAACCAATGAGTTTATTTATTAATTAATCATCAGGAGCATCATGATTCCTTCATGTTTTCATTTTACTGTAAAGGCCTGATCTACTTATCAACTCCTAAAGAAGCTTTGGAGAGTGTACATAAGACTACATTTCCTTGGAGAGACCCACCTTGCGGGTGTTTGTCAGTTGAGGGAGATCGTGTCCTACCATACTCAGATCAAAGCAGGATCATCCTTCAGGAGCTGATTCAGCTCATTGTGGAAAAAAAAATACATCCAGTTCTGAGAATCTAATCTGTGTTCCCTTATGTCTGGACAGACTTGGAGAGTGGGCTCTGCTTTGGATGCATTTCTTATCATGTTGGTGTGAGTTTTCCCTGGCTCTTCTAATATAATCAATGTTTTTGCCTGTTGATCCAGCTTATCAGTGTGGCATATTCATGAATAATTGCCTGAGAATATAAATAATGTGCTGATAAATCCCAGTGTTTGAATGCTGACTATGCCTGCATGACAGCCTAGTTAAATCTTGGGCTCCGCTTAGAGCTTTCCTTAAACCACCTTTTGTACAAATACGAAGGACTTGAAAAGTTTCTGCGGTGCTGGAGCCCAGCCTGGTGGGACTGCCTGGCCAGCGTGGGAGAACAGAGTCCTGGCACTCCCTGCCATGCCACGTGAATGAGTCCAGGAGCCAGAAAACGAGCCCTGAGCAGACACACCTTGTGATGACATTGAGCAGCAGACCTGGAAGTCACACAGGCAGTCAAAGTATTTTGCCACACCGAGATCACTGCAGTGCATGCAGAGTTCATATGGCTGAAAATAAAAGCTGCCTCAAGATCTCCAGGGCATATCTCTGCAAATATTATCACTGTTACGAGACACACATGAAAGAGGATCATAAGTACATAGCATGTCAAGGTTTTATGGCTTTGCCTCTATAAATAATCTTCAGATTCTTTTCACAAGGTTAATTGGGGTAATAGGGTACCCTGTCCACCCCTGGTTAGGTAAGAAAAGGAATTTTTTTCAAGCCTTTTAATGACAATTATGGATTTTTTAGCTCGCAGCCTCTATTTCCCCCCTCTCTTTAAACAACTGAGAAATGGAGAAATCTTGATAGGTTTCAGAAGTGAATGGAATATAAAGGGTTACATTAATGTATCTACAATTTTTAAGACCATTTATCATGTTTAATTGCATATGAAAACCAAAGCATCATGCTTGTAGAAGTGAATTTTAAACTGACGATCATTCTTTGAAGGACCCCACAGATAATTGCTTCCCTGTTTCCCAACTCAAAGTGGAAGTCAGTCCAAGCAAATAATTTCAGCTCAGATAAATTGTTATCATTTGTATAACCATTGCACTTACCAGCTTTACGGATTGGTAAGTAAGCCTTAAATTTAAGCAAACTGAAGGTATAAAAAGGAGAAGTCTCAACTTGCTGCAATAGCTGGAGTGAAGAACAGTACCGGATTTGAATTGAGGGTCCTGTTTCACAGATTGTGCTGTCTCTCTGAATTAAACCCTCAATAACACAGTGTTTGGGAGCATTTCAGCAACAAGATTTCCATTCAGTCCACGATTTCAATGCCTGAAGTGATCTACAACGTGGCAAAAACCAGAGCACAGGGCCCACCTGGAGGAGACTAGCTGTGACCAAGGACTCCTAGATGAGAGCACTTCCAAGGAGAAAGGTCTAGATTGTGGTAAAGATAAGGGGGTCTCACACATTCTTTCTGTTAAACTAAACACAGCTGGAGACAACAAATCCCCGAATTCCAGTGAAATCTATGTCACCCAGCTTTAGAAATCTATGATCTAGGCTTCTACAACTGACCTAGTCAAACCTGAGCTGCATCACTGATGAAGGACAGAGACAGGTTTTTTTAAAAGCAGATTCATCTGATTTATATCAGACATCTACATCTGGATGAGCTACGTCATCCATGGAGTTCTAGTGGTTAAATGTCCAATGATTGTTAAAAGCTCGGGGAAACATACAAACACCTGTAATATAGAATCGTAGAATCATAGAATGGTTAGAGTTGAAAAGGACCTTCAAAATCATAGAGTTCCAACCCCCTGGCCATGGGCACGGACACCTCCCACCAGACTACGTTGCTCAAAACCCCATCCAGCCTGGCCTTGAATGCCTCCAGGGATGGGGAAGCCACAACTTCTTTGGGCAACCTGTTCCAGTGCCTCACCACCCTCACAGGAAAGAATTTCTTCCTAATACCTAGTCTAAATCTCCTTTCTTCCAATTTAAAACCATTACCCTTGTCCTATGACTACACTTCCTGACAAAGAGTCCCTCTCCAGCTCTCCTGTAGGCTCCCTTTGGGTACTGAAAGGTAAGGTCTCCCCAGAGTCTTCTCTTCTCCAGGCTGAACTGTGACATCTCTCTCATCCTGTCCTCATAGAAGAGGTGCTCCATCCCTCTGATCGTCTCTGTAGCCCTCCACTGGACCCATTCCAACAGGTCTACATCCTTCTTGTGCTGAGGACTCCAGAGCTGGACACAGTGCTCTAGGTGAGGTCTCAGGAGCGCAGAGTGTGTAGAGTCACCTCCCACTACCTGCTGGCCAAATAATATGATGGTCCACAGTTCAAGAACAACAAGGACAGTGTGAGGGAGCAACACAACTTCTGACACCAACTTCTGACACAATATCTACATCTTGCCCAGCTTTAGTTGCCTGTCCAGAAAAGTATAGACGTATTGCAAATCCTGCAGATCCTGTATCGTGTTTGCCACATTCACAGAGTTAAAATGGGGCATCTCAAGTGACATTCTCTACCTGTGTTTAAGCAAACAAATTCCACCCAGAAAGCCCAACAAAGAGGTCGTACAAGGGAGCAATGCTCTTTTTTTTTCCTTATGTACAAAAGACACAGTGACTACAGTAAAGCCGGAAGATTATCTAAAGATGCAAATTGTGGTTCACTGTGATAACACTTTACTATTTACAGACTGACTCTTGACAGGGAGTGTGCTTGCCTTTGTGGCCACTATTAAAGAAATGTGTAAATACTGTCTTTTATTACAAGGCCCTTTTGCTGTCCAGGAATAGAGCAAGCCTTGCACAGCATGAAAAGCAGAGGTGGTATGGAGCATGCACAACGTTTGAGTTTTGCTACCCTGACCACATTGAGGATCTCCACCGTGGAGAGTCTCTCTGGGAATCAATGTAGCCGGTGGCACTGGGATTTCCTTGCAGTGAAACTCATTCTTCTTGAGACTGTTTCAGCAAAGGCTTAAGCTCTATGCCTTTGACAAGACAGTCCCTTCAAGGAGGAAAGAGGGTCATCAGAGGAGATATAAATGCCATTGCTCCTCCTTCAAGTAAAACAAGTTTTGTGCTGCATGAGTTAAAGCATTAAAACCAACCATCTCCCTTGCAGAATGCGGTTTTTAGCCTGTGGTTCACGAGTGTGGCATGCACTGGCAGCAGAGAGAAAATAGGAAACAGGCACTATAGATACCTACCTTTTTAGGCGATGCTTGCCTCCTGTCTGGGCCTGACCAGTTGCTCTCATATAGAGTCCTATTTATCTAATCTGGGATGCTTTTGACCCAATTCAGGAAAACCCTGAGTACCTCCCCGAACAGGAAACAGTTTGAATAACTGTTCAGCTTTAATCACTTACTATAACTTCACCAGCTTCAGTAGCATTTGAGAAATTTAGAACAAGACTGAAACAAATAACTGAAACAAGTCTACTTTTTTTTTTTTTCCTTGACTGTGGATAATTTCTTAAAATGAAGATGTTAGCTGATTCCTTGTTAGCTTCACATTGTTTAAAATTATGACTTTCTCACTTGTAAGCAAATTGGAAGACTGGATTTCATTTTTGAAGTTGATTATGGTCTCACATTTTATAGTCATCCTCGGTAAACAGGGTAGCAGACAACCTTAGGTTGACCTGGGCATGGATAAATGGTTAAATCAGAACATCTTTAGAACTGCAAATTGTATCTGCCTATCTGATGCTCTATCCTGTGTTCTCCACCCATACTGCTGAAAAACTTTGATGGAAAGTGTGGAGACTTGATGCAGTAAGTTTCCAAAGCCGCATGTATCATCGATCAGATATGCTTGGAACACACACATAAACAAACGAAAATTGGTAAGCTGCAGTTAAACAAGATGGGGATGACTCACTGCAGAGCGAGTACAACCCACTCACCTCCCCAAACAGTATAAGATATGGCACAGCTGCCTTTGAATTCACCCTCAGAGAACTAGTGGCATTAAAGAGGAAAAAGACACTGTAAGTTTTCTATCCCAGCTGCTCCTGTCAATGGGTTGTTTTATGAGCAGAACACATCCATCACCCTCAGTTTCTCCTGGGAATCTTGCCTGCTATGAGTGCCTGAAGACAGCAGGATCTCCGTGGGGTCAGCACAAAGTCATAGAATCATAGAATGACTACAGATAGAAAAGATCATCAAGTTCCAACACCTCTGCCACTGGGTCTAGTGGACACCTCCCACTAGACCAGGCTGCTCAAACCCCCTTCCAGCCTGGCCTTGAACACCTCCAGGGATGGGGCACCCACAGCTTTTCTGGGCAACCTGTTCCAGTGTCTCACCACCCTCAGAGTAGACAGTTTCTTCCTAATAACTAATCTAAATCTCCCCTTTTCCACTTTAAAACCATTACCCCTCATTCTGTCATTAATTACACTCTCTAATAAAAAGTCTCTTTCCATCTCTCCTGTAGGCCCTCTTGAATTATTGGAAGGGGCTATAAGGTCTCCCTGCAGCTTTCTCTTCCCTGGGCTGAACAACCACAACTTTCAGCCTGTCTTCATAGCAGAAATGTCATCCCCCTGTCTTACCTGTGACCAAAAACTTGGGTACCCAAGGACAAAATTTCCCATAAGCATATCCACACATGCTTGATGCTGTCCTCGATGTTTCCATTAGAATATTTGTTCTTTTACCAGGCACCTTCAGTATGGTTTTCAGGTTATCTCCAGCCTGGGATGAACCAGTACACAGATGCCACTCCCACCCTGCACGAAATTGTGCCGAAGCACTTCTTTGCTGTCCAAAATGTGCATGACACAGCATACAGCACAAATATGAAAAACTGCTCTGCTCTGAAGGGTTTACAATCCAAGAGGTGGACACAGAAAAAAAGATGCTACGAAAACACAGCAGAGTGAGTGTAAATAGTGAGATAAGATAGCCTTTAGGGAGAAGATTGATGTTATGTTGAGGGTCATATTTTTTGTTGAGGCAAATAAAACTTCGTTCAACTCCAGTGAACCTCACTGGGGCTATGCCAAGCCTTTAATACGTGAGGAGTGAGTCCGAAGCATGGCAATATTAGGACATTGGAGGCAAAAATCCAGTACCAAAGCCCTTTGCCCTTCAGAAAGGCCAGTTACCTCTGTATGAAACCCCTTTCAGAGTCACCAGGTAATACAGAAGACATCAGCACAGAGCACACGTGTCAGGAAAACTGAAGTTCAATGTCATTATCTTAATTCAAAAGCACTGGAGCCTGATGTTTCACTTCTCTTGACATACATTATGTCATCTTTTTTGGATAACGTTTAGCTCTCCATGGGAAGCTTGTCTTTATATGCCTGATATTTTCCAGATACCTACAGCAGCATCCACAGTTGTTTTTTTTTCCCCTGAAAAATCTAGTGGCAAACCTCCTGGAGACGGTTGCAATTCACAGGTATCAAAGTAATGCCATACACTTTAACTCCTTCGCTGTTATTCATCTCTTGATACAGAAAATGAGAAGGGGACCTCTCTGGGGATGTGATGTCTTCTGGAATATCATCATGTCATTGGCATTTATACTGTCAAAAAATGACAGGAACCATGACAACTGTTGTTGTCAATCCAGTTAAATCTAACATAATTTAATCTGCAAACACCCCTGAATTAGAAGAGGGTTTCCCTGTTTTGTATAGTTGGTCTGGAAGATCATTTTCTGCTTACAGGAAAGAAGAGTTGTCTAGAAAAAAAAACACACCAAAATGATCTGGAAAATTACATTTATGTCAAACAAATTCTTCCCAGACAGCATTCGTTCAAGAGAATGAACTGTCATTTCTTATTCCCCCTAGAAACTGAGTTTTATTCTTCGTATGCATTGAAGGGACTTGGAACATAACACTTCTCTCCGTTAGTAGATGTAGTGTTTTGCTAACATACAGTAAGGATGCTGAATTTGCTTGCCCAAATATATCCTGGAGGCAGCAGATGTATAAGACATGCATCAGACAAGGGAGGCAAGCAAGTGGCATAAACCCATAACTCTGATATCCAGCAGCTCAGCCAAGAGCCCTGAACTGCAACAGACTCTAAGTGTTTCGTTCAGACCCGAATCATACTAAGGAAAGGACAAAAAGCTCCAACCATAATATTTGGATGGACTCTTTCTCTCCACGAGAACATACTCCGAGCAAAAAGAGACAAGCAGAGCTCTTCTCATTTCTTTCCTGCAAGAAGGATTTTGAGTAGCAGGTTTGAGTTGGAAATGAGGTGTAACCCAGCTAAACAAACAGAAGAAAACTCAATAGTATCACAGAAAGTATTCATCGACTGCCAAAAATAAAATCAAGGGGCTGCAGAAATTCATTCTTCACCGGTATGAGAGTGGTATGAGGTTTTTTCTGGGGTGTGAGACGATGAGCTCATGGGAGAGCAAGGCAGTCCGATTCCTTCACACCTTAGTGTGAAGAGAGTCATTAAGAAAGTCTCTGATTTAATTTATTCTTTTTACCCAGCTTTCTGAGATGTATGATAGAAAACCAGCTAGTTTCAGACCCAGGTGCTTTCCTACTGAGTTGCAAAAAACTTTGCTCCATTTGAGAGGAAGAAAAAGCTCTACTCCCCTTTCCCTATTTCCCCATCATTGAGCTCGAGGATCCAGAGAGACCTGGTGATCTCTATGCTGTTCATCCAACCCACACTTGCTGGGGATGACCCTGCATGGCCTGGGTGTACCACATGGCTGGATCAAGCCTACTGCTCCTGGGGAAGCAATTGACTTGAACACAGCTGAAAAGACCAAGGGTGTTGTCTTCTGGGACGAAAAAGCTCCCTCTTTGCATACAAAAGAGGGGAATGGAGGCAGATGGAGTTTCCTGTTCATTTTGGAAAAGAAGTGGAAAATTAAAAAATAAAAATAGAAGTTGCAGGAGTTCTTGTGACAGATAAATCCTGATGAGTGTCCTGGTGTATTTGGATGCCAGCTTGGCCTTTCTTTATGTTGGGGCTGAACTTGGAAAAGAGAAGCTAACTCAGCCCAGCAGGTGTTAAAAAATAAAATAGCACTCTGCAGTGTGGCCACAAATGTTCTGCTGGGCACTGACTCCCACTCTCCACTTCCCCCCAGGAATCTGACTACCTGTAAATCTGAGCCCAGTGTCCTGCCAGGGCTTTGCCAGACCCCTCAGGGCTCCAGCGCTCACAGATGGGTCACCAGCTGGTTGGACCGTGCAGATCTTCATCAGCAGCATGAAGATAATGAGCAATGCTCACTTTTGAAGTGTCATCTTTTTTCCACTTTAGTTCCTGCTGAGGCAAACGTGCCAATTCAAGCTCCTCAAAACCAGTTTCAGGATCCTGGCAAACTCAGCTTAAGAAGTTTTGGAGATTTTGTCCACAGGTGGTAAAGCCACAGTTGGATGAAAGCTGGGATCTTGGAGAACCAGTACAACTGGGGAGCTTGAAAGAGCCCTGAATCTATTATTCACTATGTGTGGCAGTTGTCTGTTTACACCATGACTTGCAGCATGTATTTACAATGTAAAACCACATGTATCACAGAAATTAGGTTCAGTGTAGAAATTCCTAGTTTAAACTCTAAGCTCTTAAGCACATTTCTTGGTACTAGCCACAGAGGTTCTCATAACCCAATCAGAAACTCACTGGGGTTTGATCTATGGACACCAGCAGCAAATACTCTCTGTACAGAGAAGCTCTGTGATGCATTCGACTAGGCTGTGTAAAATGTTCCATTTCCTGCCTCCTCCACAAAAAACATCAGCTGTGTCACATCCTCTAACGATAAGGTGGAACCTTTATCTCAGTCTTTAGAGCGGCGTGTTTTAGCCCAGGCTTTTATCTTGTGTAATCTCTGATGTCAATCAAGAAGTTGGGTGCCCTGCTTTGTGAGGCTTCTGCTGCCACACTCTTCTCTGCTTCTTCATGGTGGCCATGACCTGGGAGGAAACCTGCCTCCCCTGGGTACAGTTTATCTGAGGAAATATGTTTGTAGTGATGCTAGGTGTTTTCCTTATCAGCTTTCTGTACACATACCACTGCCATTACTACCTCCCCTCTCCTCCTATAAATAGGGTGCCAGGCACCCTGTTTCCTCTGTGTCTTCAGCACACCATGTACCCTGGAGCAGTTTTACTATGTTCCCAGTGTAAATAGTGCTGTTTTAATAATGCATGGCTTTGGACTCACCTTAATTCATTCTATTTCCAGCAGACTGCCCTCTTGAGTTCAGAGAAAGTTCTTGCTCGTTTGTTTGCATAGGGTTGGGGTTTTTTGTTTCTTCTCCCTGAGCCCAAGGAGTTTCTCTTTTTCTGCCCAAACGTAAACAAGATAATATTTTTTTTTAATTATTTTTAAGAAAATTGTGTATGCAAGAACTTCATGAGTGAATGCTCCCCTGTGGATATGTAATAGTAATTGCAAAGCTTATTTTTTCTGCTCCCAGTGGCATTGATTGTGTGAAAATAAATGTTGAGTACTATGAAGCAATTAATCCTTAACTCTCCTGGGAGTTTGGTAGGTAATTATTACTATCTTTAGCTTACAGAGTGAGGTGAGCAACAGGAGCTGGATAATTCGCCCTTACCCCAGAGAACAAGGAAAAGATTGTAGTCTGCTTGCATCAAGTAGATCCTTTTAATTGGGATATTCCACTCATGCTCTTCAGATGTTTCAGATTCTGCTCTGATGTATCCCCCTCTGTCGCTTTCATAGCTTTATGAGGCTATGTCATTGGATGAGTGGAGATTTCTAGGAGAATTTCTCTCCTGGGTAACTGTTGGGGACAGTTGGGGATGTAGGAGAAGAAGGTTTGAGCTTTTAGCTCTGCTGGGTGGCGTTCAACTTGCTTTAGGTTTCTCCTAGGGCTGCACTAGTATCTTCACACAAGGCTACACCCCACTGAATCATGCTGCTGTCCTAGCCGGGTAGCTAGTTCAGAATTTTCTGTGCTTCACTGGTCAGCAGAGACATAGCTAGGAGATGAACAGGGACCATCGAGAGCTGCTCCTCTGACTCTCAGAATAACCAAAGTCACTGAACTCTTTGGTGGGATTTAGCTTCGGATACAGGTACCTGAATCTCAGAGTTGACACAGTGCTGTCTAAAGGTCCACAGCAATCAGTGGAGATCTGGTCACTCGAGTCTGGAGAGCAAGCCAGATCATCTCACACAGATTGGTTTGCTGAATCTCTTTTGTGGTTCCATTGACTTGAGGCTCCATTCACCTCCTAGATATAAAATGAAGCAGGTGGAGCTTATCATTCAT
This sequence comes from Thinocorus orbignyianus, assembly GCA_013400375.1. NCBI lineage: Eukaryota > Metazoa > Chordata > Aves > Ciconiiformes > Thinocoridae > Thinocorus > Thinocorus orbignyianus. The sequence continues at coordinate 1,348,663 of VXBW01006790.1, forward strand.
TGCAAGAGGGAAGGAGCCTTCCAATGCTCCCTTGCTCTCACATTTTTGATCTGAATCATTTGCAATGTTTTAGGTTGTTGCCCTCACAGTCAGGAATAACATTCTGCTCCAAGGGCTGAAGGTGTGCCTTTAAGAAACCTCTGTGGATGACTTCTATTTATGGAATAAGAGGTTGATGCCTGGAGAGAACTCAAAGCAGGGGTTGATGCCTGGAAAGAACTCAAAGCAGGTGTTAACTGGAAGAAAGATGCTCTACAGGAGAGGTATTTGGAATTAGGATCACAATTAAGGCAAGTGAATGGAAAGAATACATTCTCAAAAAACAGTCTTTCCTAGTGGTGGAACTCGGGCATGGCAAGCGATGTCTGCTGGATTTGTGCATAAACTAAATGCAGTGTTAATATTAAATCCTCTGTCTTAATCAAAGCTTGCAATATTTCTCTTTGTCCCTTTCCTTAATAGTCTCATTTACTGAGATTGCAAGGGTTATCTCTTCTGCTCTGCTCTGAAAAAAGTGAGTAAATCTCAGTGACATGTTGAAGACCTCAATAAAAATATTTATACAACAGATTAGAGGACTTAACTGCACCTATGCTCATGCCCGCAGTGCTCCCAGCCAAAGTGTGGTGAGTACCACTCAAAACTCTTAAATTTTAAAAGAACATTAGGCTGTTTGTATAATCTTTGGTCAGAAACAAAATGAGAACAGACCAGTAACCTCTAACCTGTCATGTCGAGAGTACTGCCTGAGTCCAAGCCCACCTTCTGTATCTTGCATTTTACTAATAAGGAAAGCTTGACAGGGCAAAACATTTTTCTTTGTTAGTACAGCACAGGACAGTGTAATCCTGACCCACAACGTATAATCTATATTCAGAGGATTAGACCTCCAGATGGTAAAAAAACCCAAGAAAATCCCATAGATATGATATGGTATGGTATGAAATTATATGATATGGCTGATTTACACCAGCTGAAAACCCAGTATTTTTGGCTTATGCAATTGCTGTTGTGAAACCATCAAATCAAATGCGGTTTTCCTTCATTCAGTCTCATCACACACTCACTGGTTAGTGTCTCAGTTGTTTTAACTTCTCTGGTCTTAAAAGTTATATGTAAGCTATAAAAGGGGGCTTGCGATTTATATTTTACGGACCGTTCATAAAGCTGACAACTGCATACAAATACATTAGACAGCTCGTTTCAGTTTTAGCACCTTGTTTATCTTTCTTCGCTTTTGAAAGCTTTTCCACCATGACATAATATCTCCCTGTACACACATGAAACATTTTTTTTTTTATTGAAGTGTCATGACCTTGATTCTTAACTCTTTTTGCTGGGCTTGGTACTGAGTAACCTGAATTGTGAATGGTGGGGACGGAGATAAGTCAGACTTGGCTGGGTGTTTGAAATTCTACCTATAGATAATCACGCCTCATCAGCTGCTTATATCTGCCTAGAAAATCATTCAGCAAAGAGGTTTGAGGGATATAGACTGACTTCAAGTGGTGCCTGTAGGTGTCGACCTACAAATACCTGCATTTCACGCTTGTCATAAGAACTACCTTCAGTCAGTAGAGATCTAGTCAATGTAGTCAATAGAGTCAAGGGCACAAGTCACTTCAGCCCAAAGCATGCAAGTATTAGACAAAATGTGTTCAGGTGGCAGTATTCAAGTTCTAAACATCCACAACTAAATAAACTGCATTCACTTGCTAAGCTTAGAAGGGTCTGATAAAGCCCATACTCATGCACATCTCAGGTCATTGTATTTTGTTCAGCTGCCCTGTCCTGAGCCCATCTTCCTTGAAAGGCATCAGCAAAAACACAGAGTGATGGAGAACACTAAAATGTGTGGAGGTTTTTTGAATCCTTAATCACTGCCATTAATTTGAGGAGGTGGGACGTCTCATTCCTCTTTCAAATTTTCCTGCTTTCAACTAACAGCCATTGACTTATGCTATGCTATTTTCTTTTTTTTCTTCCCGTAATGAAGTGTCATTTAGTACCCAACATCTTCTCATGAAGCGGCTTAAATTTAAATAACTCACCTGCCAATTTTCATTAATAAATTGGAGAATGATATATTTCACATTCTCCATTCCTGGTGTTGCTCTGTGGAGTACATTTTGCTTAGAATTAAGAAAAGTAATAAGATCTCTATTTTTGCAATTAGAGACTTGGAAATTAGCTTTGGCTAAGTGTCCCAGCAGGGTCACACACAAGATGCTCTACTGAATCTCTTCAGTTGGTCATTACTGTGAACACCTGTACTTCTTGGCAGAAATGGGTGCACAGATCAACAGAATTTAGTTCTGAAAATTAAGGCTGCTAAATTCATTTATTCATTATGGCACTGAAGTAGGAGACTGCACTGAATAAATATTTGGAGTAAATGAAGAGCTCTCTCTACATGGCGTTGGAGCGATGCTGGTGAAACCAGTTTGAGGCCTGGTCCAATGCATCTATAATAAATTAGGGAAGACCTACAAAAAGAAATCCAGGGGGAGAGACAGAATGAAGAAAAACCTTGTCTCCACTAAACCTGAAAGCCTTCCTCTACTAATTGATAAAAAAAGGAGACTTAAAACACAGGAAACCGGCAACTGTTTATGCTACATTTTGCAAATAATGAAGTCCTGTAGGTGGATGTAATTGTTGTGTTTGCAAAACAACACAGTAAATGTTTTCTCGTCTCTAATCCCAACGCAAAGAATATGCGGATGTGTATTTCACAGTCTGTTTACGGGCTGCGATGCTATTACTTTATTTAAGTAAAGTCACAAAGTGGAAAACAGAACAGATGCACTGTACTGGGTTTGGAGAGAAAGCTAAATGGGGAACATAACCCCAAGGGCACAGAACAGCAAGTCCAGCCTTCAGCGAAGTGCTGCATGAATCAGCTTTTAAGTATTGTCTTTCTAGACACTACCATTAATAGTCTTTGTATTTCTGATTGCCAGGGGCAGAGAATTAAAAACACTCAGAGGAAACACCCTGGTTGCTTTTATTTACCTCTACTATTCATCTTCAAAATTTTGTACATTCATGTATTATCCAAGCAATGTCCAGAATGATAAGTCATTTTATGATGGATACCTCACTCAGATGTTAACTGCTTTTAAGAGGAGGGTTACATTTTCCACCTCTACTCTGCACTGGGGAGGCCACAACTGGAATACTGCAGCCAGTTCTGGGCTCCCCAGTTCAAGGGAGACAGGGAACTACTGGAGAGAGTCCAGTGTAGGGCAACAAAGATGATTAAGGGATTGGAGATTCTCCCTGAGGAGGAAAGGCTGAGAGAGCTGGGACTCTTGAGCCTGGAGAAGGCTGAGGGTAGACCTTATTAATGTTTATAAGTATCTGAAGGGTGGGTTGAAGGAGGATGGAGCCAGACTCTTTTCAGTGGTTCCCAGTGACAGGACAAGGGGCAATGGGCACAAGTTGGAACATGGGAAGTTTCATTCAAATATAAGGAAAAACTTCTTTAGGATGAGGGTGCCAGAGCCCTGGAACAGGCCGCCCAGGGAGGGTGTGGAGTCCCCTTCTCTGGAGACCTTCAAGCCCCACCTGGATGCAGTCCTGAGTGATGTGCTCTGGGCAGTCCTGCTTTAGCAGGGGAGTTGGACTGGATGATCTCCAGAGGTCTCTTCCAACTCTGGCAATTCCCTGATTCCGTAATTCTGTGAAATAATAGAAATGAGATAAGACAGCCACAGAAAAGATGCATGAGCCCAAGACAGTGATGACTGAAATATCTGTGTTGCGATTGATGTGAAGAGGCATTAGATCTTGAATTGTTTCTTGAATTGTTCATGAGTCAGAGGAGAAAAAAAAAAAGCCTCCTAATATGTTAGAATGAGCTATTAGCCAAGAGCCTGTTCAAAACCAAGAGGCCACTACCTTCCCAGCCTCACAACACAGTCCTGAAGTGTTGGAAAATCTTTTGCAGGGATGTGTGGAATGGAGACACAGAGGGCGAGTGCCAACCACTCAGCAGCACCACAAAACGGCAGCTGAACTCCAGCTCAGCTTAATGGAAATTGAGGGTAATGAGCAGCATCTCCCATAATGTATCTAATGGATTTACAGGGAGGTAGACCCAAAAGGGAACCATCCTTTGAGGGGAAATATGTCTTGGTATTCTAATGCATCAGTAAGTCAACCTAATACTTAGAAATACTCCTGTCCCCACCCACCAAAGGCAAAAAATAAAGATTTAAACCATGACTTTCCATGGTTTAAACCACAACCATCTTTATGCCACTCTAAAATCACAGTGCACCGATGTTTTGAATCCTTCTGGCTCCTGTCTTTGTCCCAGAGAGGAGACACAGGGTGAAGACCAGGTAGAGAAGCAGGCAAAAAGGATGCCAAAGCTATGGCGAGGGCTCCAGATCAGAGAGCATGAGACTTCTCAGCCTGCAAAATTGTCCCATTTGAAAGCGGTTGAGACTTTTCCTGTAAAATCACACACACAAAACCTCAGATTTGCTCTCTGCAGAGAAACTGAAGAGCAACATCTGCCTACGCCTTCACCTCCCACCCTGCCCAGGGAAATCTGGCCTTAACAAGCGGTCATGCTGCATGAATAAAGGAAATAAGCGAAGATAAAGTGGCTATTATTATGTGGGAGATGCAGTGACCAGCTAATTAGCCATTGCCCTGTCATTTTAGGATGTGAACTGAGCTTTATATAGCTTTGTTGCGTGTTCAAATCGTTCTACAGCTAATTGATGTAATTAACATCTTGTCCCTCTTTTTGCACTGGCAATTAGAAGCCACCATCAGGCCTGCAATGAGAAACAAGAGGTAGGACTGGGATTTTTCACACCAAATGCAAAAGAAACGGGGAAAGTAAAAAAAAAGAGTCCTTCAGATACTCACAAAAGCACAAGTTTTTCCATAAAGGGAGAAAAATAGACACTAAACTGGTTTTCTTCATCCTTTGCACTTCATCTTTAAAAAGTGAATGTTTAAGCAAGTTTTTAAACGGACCTAAAGACTGGATGTAACTCTAGGATTTTAACCTCTTAAGCCCTTTCTCTACAAATGGCAGGTTTCCTGGTCATGTCAGTAAATTGAACAGCCTGGAATTAGGGAGCTGCCTCTAGGGCCTCCCAAATAGGAGGATTTTGTTTCCTCTCCTTGGCAGGTTGTTTAAAAGATAACAAATCTGTCCATCTGGTTAAGCCTGAAAATCTAGCAGGAGTGGGGGAAAAAGAACAGCGAGGAAAATATTATTTTTCTTATTCTTAGCTTTATTTATGGGGCTTGTTTGGGTTTCCACACAAGCCTATAGCTGTGGCTTCTCTTCAGAGAAAAAGAGCATCACACTTAATACGAAGTGAAATGCTCTGTGTCAGGTTAGAGAAGGGAGGGTTTGCTGCATTCACTGCAAAAATGCAGGTCGAGCTGGTCTTGAGCTGCTCTTCCAAAATGAGAAATCCAGAAATATCATGTCACTGACCCGCACTTTGGAACTTTTTTCTCTCTCTCTCTTTTTTATTTATTTTTTTTTCTTTTTTCTGGGGAGAAGGACAGAAAGAGGACATGGAGATTTACTGAATCGGGTAGGGATTTGCAAACCTTGGTCCATCTAACCCCTTCCAACCAAGCAGCTTTCAGAAGAAGCCAAATGGCCAACCAGCCATTCCTTTCCTCTCCCAGAAGAGTCACTTTCCCACCACAACCCAATCCACCTGTAGAGCTCAGGACAATACTGGGACATCTCCCATACTTCTAACCACTACCCTTCCTAACAAGGTCACTTCCCATCACCCTCTTGGAGCCAAATCCAGCAGGGAGCCCCAGGCTCTGCAAAAGAGGTTAGATGCTTTTGCATCTCCAAAATTTTTGCTGTGGAGCTGGAGGAATCCCACAGTGACTGCATGGGCTGGTGGGTGAAAATGGAAAAATCAAGCTTTCCTCAGCCTTGGTTTCTTTCCATCCCATTGCAATGATTTAAAAAAGAAAATAAATAAAAGGGGAAAAAAGAGGGAAAAAATAATAAAAGAAAGGTGAAAAGGAGAGAAACAGAGAAAGGAAGGGGAGGGGAAGGGAAGGGAAAAAGGCATAAAAAGTGGGCAAGGAGTAAAAAGGGGGAAATGGTGAAAATAGGGGGAAGAAGGAAATGGAGGAAAAGAAAGAAAAAGTGGGGATGGACAGAAGGGGAAAAGAAAAAAAAAAGATGAGAAAAGGGAAAGAAAGAAAAAAGGGAAGAGGAAAGAAAAGAGGAAAGTAGTGAGAAGATAAGAAATAGGAGAGGAAAGTGGAAGAAAGAGGGGAGAGAGAAAAAGTGGAAAATCAAAGCAAAAAAATAAAGAATAGGAAAAAAAATAAAGAACAAGGGGAAAAATGAAAAAAAAAAAAAGGGAATAAAACGGGATGTGGTGGGGGAAAGAGGAAAAAAGGAGAAAAGACAGGGAAAGAAAGAAAAAGAAAGATAAAAGGACAGGGAAAGAAAGAGAAACAGAAGAAAGAAGAGGAG
>VXBW01006790.1:1355445-1368609 GCA_013400375.1 Thinocorus orbignyianus
CAGAAGAAAGAAGAGGAGGAAGAGGCAAAGAAAGACAGATTACTTCAGGGAGAAAGAAGAAGGGGTAAAAGGAAGGGAAAGGGAGAGAAAACGGCGTGGGAGGAGGAAGAAGAGACAAGGGGCCAGGGGANTTGGATGCGCTCAGGCCGGTGCCGGGAGCGGAGCTCCGGGCTGCCCGCAACCTCCGCAGAAGCGCTGGAGGATTTTTAGGGTGCGGGGTGTCCTCTGCTCCGGTGTTGGCAGGCATGGAGTACGCCGTCCTGGGTGTCGTGGTGCCTTTGCTCGGCTGCCTCCTCTCCGCGGTGAGTGCTCCCGGCTCCGCGGCTCAGCACCGCGCCCGCGCTGCTCCCGGGTCGCCCGCTCCTTCGGTTTTATCGCTTTAGCCGCGGGCAAACTTTGGGCAACTTTGCGAGCGCTGCTGGTTTAAGACCAGGTGTATCTCGGCTGGCTTTCCTCTTTCCTCTCTTCTTCCCCCCCCTCTCCCCATACTATAGAAAATCACAGTTGCTCGAGGGTTTTTTAATTCAGGGTATGGTGCTTCTGCAAAAGGGAGAGGATCTTTTGACCTGGAGGAGTTCACTTTGGGGTTTTAGTCCTTGATTTCGGGAGCAGCGCTTGGTTTTTCTGTTGTCACTTCAGGTTTGCGGGCAGGCTTTCGGTTTGCTTTGGTTTCTGTCCGGAAGCTTGATTGTTTTGTGAAAGGTTCCCCCCCACCTCCTAATGAATAAATACATTATATACATATATATACGAAACTAGGGATAACGGGATGAAATTTCCCAGTGGCAGGGCAAGGGGCTCTTGGATGGGACCTTCTCATGGTTGAAGAGCAGTCACGCGTGAGAAGTTCGGCAAAGTGCTGCTCTCTGACACTAAAACCTCACGTGGAAGCACTGTTTGAGGAAAGAGCAGAAGCTGGGAGCAAAGGATGTGTTTTCTGGCTGCCGTTGTCCCTTCTGCTTTGAAATTTCCATGCTTGCAGGTCCCTGATTGGGGCAGTGGCGTTTCCTCCCCCGTGGCCGCAGATGGCTCATGGCGCGGTGTGGAATTAGCAAACGGGATTGTTTCTCCTGGCGATGTGTCTGTGTGCGCACACACACACGTGTGTGCACGTAAAAGCTAATTCTCTGTGCAAACACTGCAGGCACGGGCTTCTGCCCATCTCAGTGAAGCTTTTCTCTTCCCTCCCACCCCATGGCTTCTGTGGAGACCTCTCGTTTTCATTCCACAGGGATTGAGGGGGGGAGATTGGGTGCTGGCTAGGGTTGAGTTTCCCCTCTTACTTCTAATGTTCTCCAAGCTTGTTTTTTCCCTTTGGAGGGTGAGGTAGCCTCACCAACATCCCGTTGGCTTGGGTAAGGTTGCCCACAGGGTCTAGGTTTCACCATCAGTTGCAGGTCACCTCCAGTGCTCTGATGGCTGGTGGCAGTGATTCACCCAAAGCCACTCCGATCCCCAGCAAGGGGAATCAGATTAACCAAGCTGAGCCTCACAGGGTGGAAGGTAACCCAAATTTGGGATAGCAACACTCTTCTCTCTTTTCCTCTTCCTTGGTCTCTTGAGACAAATGGCCTTATTTCAGTTTTTTTTTTGGTTATCACCACAAGCCACCCAGCCATCTGCATCGCCAAAGACTTTCTTTGAGGAAGAACAGGCTGGGAAAATACTTTAAAGTATTTAATAAAAAAAATGACCAGGCGATTAGTTCCTGGAATTCTACAGACTTTGCTTTAGGGAAGATCCAAAATAGCTCACGTCCGGGGCTGGAGCTGGGGAAAAGAGAAGGGGGTAGCACTCCCGTCTGTTGCTGGAGCTGCTCCAACTCTCACTTCCACTGAAGCCCACGGCAAAAAATCCCATTTCTTTAAACATTATTGGCATGAAGAGGTCCTCAGGGGCCAGATCCTGCAGAGAGTTAAGTCACTTAGCCTACTGAAGTTCAACATACAGGTGGTGGCAGGATCAGGCCCTTATGCTGGTGCGGGTTTGTTGAGCATTGCTATCAATAAACACAAAACCCTTCAAGCTTTGGGAGAGCAGCAAGGCACAGCCGAGGTGTAATCCTATACTGGTTCCTTTTCAAACCTTTTATTATCTTGTTCTTTTATACTTTATCTCACTTCCTCGCCCTTGGTTTCACGGAACCCTTGGTTGCTTTCTAGTTCTTTCATCGTGTTCATGTCCCCGGGACTTGGTTCCTACTAGTGGGTTAGAGAGATTCACGTGTTCTTTATCACTGCTGATCTGCAAGGTGACTAATACCAAAGTGCCTCAGTGCTAGAGAAAATCCCTGCTGTTTTTGTTTCTCAGTTTAAACCTGGAATTTGGTGCTCGTTTTTAAAGCAAAAGTAACTCTGAGATGTAATAACCTGGCTCTGGAACCTTGGATGGCTCAGCAGAGGGTGTATTTTTTGTTTGGTTGGGGGTTTTTTTTCTTACGACTCATTGTGATAATTTTTATTGGTACGTCCTTGGAAAAAAAAACTTTGGAGGACAACGATTGGCTGATGGAGAAGTTCAGTGCTATAAAAGAGTTGCAGCCATGGGCTTTCTAATTGCTGTTGTAAACTTTCACCCCGGCCTCTCGTGATCTACCAATGTGGAAAAAAGGGGAACGGGGCAAATCTCATTTGCTGGTGTTCATCAGCCCACGCTCACCAGAGACCTGTCTCCCGCCATGCTGAGCGTTTAACATTTTGAAGAGAAGTGCCGAAGGTGGTGGTGGTGGAGAGGAGCATGGTATAAATCCAGAATAATCCCTTTTAGGTACTGGTGGGTCAATTTGCCTTTACGAGGGTGTAACTAAAACTATCTGAGCTGAAGAGGTACAAGTTGGACTATTACCTTTTTATTTTTTTCCTTCAGTGTGTGTCTCATAAATGAGATGTGGATAATTCGAAGCAGTTGGTGGATTCCTTCAGACTGAAGCTTGTTGAATTAACCAAATCTGCCCAGCTGGTGTAATTTGTGCTTTTCTTCAGAGTTTTATTCTGCCCCAGCCATGAAGTAGATGCATGATGGAAAGGAATAAAAAAACTCAGATCTGATCCTTTATAAATTGTGGAGACAGGACCATTGTGCGGGGAAAAAAAACCCCAAAACATTTAAATTTAAACTCACAGGGCCCTAACTGAGTCTCTTTCACCCTGTCACTGACTGAGAATTTGAGAAGTGAGATAAATATATTTGAAAAGAAATAATCAATGTTTTTGGCAAAGAGGCAAGGTGCTCGCTGGAATCCTATAGCCTTATTCCTGTATCCAACACAAAGATCTTTTAGCAATGACAACTTGTGTTTAACAAAGGCCTTGCCACAAAAACTCAGTGTATTACTGGGTGTACAACTTGTTAAATTTATCCATATATAAACGCGTGACTGACTTTACTTAAAGCCATCCAGGAGAACCAGTTGCCCAACCTCATATCTGGGTAACTGAAAGTCTTGTCGCCTCTCTGTAATGCTGAAAGTTTTCAGAGTACACGGATTTCAGAAACTCTTAGAGCATAACAACGCAAGACTGACAGGCTGAGAGAGCTGGGGCTGTTCAGCCTGGAGAAGAGAAGGCTCCGGGGAGACCTTAGAGCAGCCTTCCAGGATCTGAAGGGAGCTCCAGGAGAGCTGGAGAGGGACTCTTTGTCAGGGAGTGGAGTGACAGGACAAGGGGCAATGACTTTACATTGGAAGAGGGGAGATTTAGATGAGATATTAGGAAGAAATTCTTTCCTATGAGGGTGGTGAGGCACTGGAACAGGTTGCCCAGGGAAGCTGTGGCTGCCCCATCCCTGGAGGGGTTCAAGGCCAGGCTGGATGGGGTTTAGAGCAATCTGTTCTGGTGGGAGGTGTCCATGCCCATGGCAGGGGGGTTGGAACAGGATGATCTTTAAGGTCGCTTCCAACTCTAACCATTCCAAGATTCTATGAAAAGAGCAAAATATGCAAAAAGACAGTATCTGAGGGGAAAGAAAAAATCCTACTTGGACTACTTAAGGCTGTTTCCAACAGCGTGTTGCTCCAGCCCATCAGCATGTCAGCAGGGGGGTTCACACCCTCCCTGCAGAGGTCTGTCTCCAGTGGGAAAACTCCAGAGAACCAGGGCAGGGAAGGAAACGCTGATGTGTCTTGAAAGAGTGTGAATCCACCAGGGTGCAGATTCTTCTTTTTAAAAAAGAGGAATAGTTGCCAAATTTTCTGCATCAGGAGGCAGGTGGGACCATGAACAGAGAAAACTGCTTCGCTTGTGAATTTTTTTGGGGGGGTGTGTGTATATGCTATTAATTTTCCCTCCTTTTTAAGCTGCTTTAAATATATTCTGCTTCAACCCTCTTCCTGCTGTAATATCAGCAGCGGTGTGAACAGCCAGAGGGCTGCACCAGATAAAAATGCAAAGTAGGGTTGTGCTGTTTTTTTTGTGTGCTGAGTCCATCCTGTGCTGGCTCGTGAGGCTGCTGGCACATTTTGTTCTTGTTTGCATTGTTTTCGTAGTGGCATGGCTTTCCTGAGAGGTATTTGACTCTTCTGGCTTGGGATATCCAAGGAGGAGTCACGGTAGTCAGTGGATGCAAAGCAGGGAGGTGATCTGTATGTTTTGCAACTGGGACATGAGTAGGTGGTGGGTCCAGTGTCATGAAGAGGTGTTTCAGCTGTCCTGAAGCACTGGCTTCAAAGCTGCCTTGGAAATGGCAAAGATACGTAGTTTTCTGTTGTTTTCGGGGGGAGAAAACTAAGTAAGATAGTCTTCAGCAGAAACAACTGGGAAAACGGGTGTCTAGAGTCTGGTAGAATGGCAAGTTACTGGTATTTGGGCTAACTTTGTTGGAGATAGAGGAGAGAGGGGGGAAAAGGGACAGGAAGAATATCTTGCTGTTCAGCATCAAGTATCCCTTTCATTGGCCGTCTGAGGAAGGGCACCAGACACTTTGTAGATAAATGAAACCAAAGATGAGTTGATCTTTTAGTTTTTATTTCTTTTAAAGTCAGACCTGAGCACGCTTGGAGGAGATTTGTCACACTCTGCATGGCATCTGTGGTTCAAATTCAGGAAAGGAGTCAAGTTTTCTGAGGGAAATAAAAGCTGTTCTTCAAGTTTTGATGAGGAGGAGGACTTTGCTTGGTTCTGTGGCCACAGTAGGTCACGTCCTGCCCTCGGACTGAGTCAGCAGAAGCGTGGCAGTGTCACTGCACTGCTGTGAATGGGGTCGCTGCTGCGTCAAGCTGTCTCAGTGGAAACGGATCTGTGGTTTCCCAACGCCTGGAAAAGGTTGTGTGATTAAATAAAGCTGCATTCTCTGGTCTCATCAACTTTCTCTCTTCCGTAGAGGAAAGAAGAGGAAAGCCCTTTTTAAAAACCCAAATCTAATAAATGCAGCCAAAACAAATCCTCAGCAATGGGCCAAAAACATAGATAAAATGGGATACCTGATATATCTGGGGTATCAGAGATACCTGGAGACCCCAGAGCAGGAGGGGATGGAGTTTTGGCCCAGTAGGTGGGATGGAGAACATGGATGGACAGACGGACAGGCAAGTTAGAAGCTCCTCCTCCCTCCGTGAGCGTTGCTGAGTCTGCCTGTGCTATGGTACCCATTTGTCATCCTGCCCCATGTAGCTGGGCAAGGTTTCTTTCAGTGAGTGCTGAGCACTTGCTGTTTCACTGCTCCTTCCCTTCCATGATGTTTTCCAGAAGCCATGAGCTCTCACGGCTTCATTTGGTGGAGGGAACCGAGCCAAGAGGGGACATGACTTTACCTCTGAGAAATGAGATCCCAGAGGACTGCAGTGGAAAAAAAATCAGACCGTTTTGAGGTATGAGAGGGGCAGGCAAGTGATGCAAACTGTCAAACTGGCCCCCACCAAGACCTAACGTGGCTCATGCCACGGCAGAGAAGTTTTGTGCATGGCTGGGGAAGGCTGTTTGCCAGCTGAGCGGCCGTCTTGTCACTATTCCCTTTTGGAGCAACCTGCAGCTTGCTTGGCTTCATGCCTGATCACCAGGGATTTCTCTGGGATGATTCATTTCTCCAGGCATGGACCTCACCTTTCACATTACAAGACCTGTGGGGGAGGGGGAGTTCATTCATTAGTACTGGGGAAATGCTTCTGGAGAAGAAGATGGGTTTCCTGAAGCCACTGGTTGCTGAATGCTCCTTGCATCATTGTACGGCTGGTTTACTTGTTGAATGGGATGATGCCAAACTTCTTCAGCAGTGGCTTTTTAGAAAACCTAAAGGCTTCTGGAGACGTAAATAAAAGTGCAAAGTTTCTTTCTGATAAGGCTGTGGTTAATGGAGTACCGATGTCTTTTCTCTCTTGAAATTTCAGCTTTATTAGAAGCATCTACTGGCTATTAGCTCTGATACAAATCACTCTTAAACTGTTTAGCCTCCTGCATAAACCCTAATGAGGGAAGAGCTATAATAGCAATAGCACTTATGTTTAATAATTGCCAATCTGCACCAATATAAATAGCCTACATGAACATGGCTTGACCTGCTGGAAGCGAGCAGGTAAGGTTAAGAGGCGGAAGCAGGTGCAATATTTCTTTGCCGTTACGGTCCTTGCCTCTGATATTCTTTTCCCACCCCCCGGCTCATCCATCAGTCGTGTGGATGCAAGGCAGATGCTGTGCCCTGAAATCAGTGCAGAGCCCTGGGATGAAGTTATCAGCGTAGGTGACATCAGAACTCAGTCCAGTCATTATTTTTTTTTCTAGATTGGTTGGTTTGTAAAGCGAATTTAGGGACGTTTTTGTGCACAGGGTTCCCTAAGGCTGGAAACCACACATTAGTGCTGCTTTACTGGCAGTTTATTGTGCCAGATTTTATCTACAGCACTAACTTTATATATATATATATATATATATGCAGTAGTTCCAGGACTTAAAGACCTATTTAGGAGATGTACATGGATTTTAGAGACCCTGGTGTACTTTACATTAACAAAGTCACTTTTCCAGTCAACTGAGACAGTGTTTGCTAACAGCCTTAAACTCCTCCATTAGTCACATTAGGTAGATTTCTCACCACCACCCCAGGGCAGTCACCAACCATTCATTTCACTGTTTGCACTGCTGGGAGGTGGAGACTTACACTTTTGCATTTAAATTCAAGTGCTAGATCTGAATTGAGATTATTTTACTAATTCAGAGCCAAATCAGGTTTATTTTCTGATGTATTTCACTAACGGATGGACTCTTCTGGATGTTGCGCCTTGGCTTCTTTGATTTGCTTTGATATTTTTTTTTAAAGTCAAGAAGAGACCAATGGGACTGAATAGGGGGATCCCCAATTCTGTTTTCTGAGCTGCAATGATCCCTGTGATCCCTTCTTGCTTTTGCTGCGGGCCCAGGGATGTTCGTGCTTCTGGCAGCTGGGAAGCTGAGTATGAGCTCCACATTTTTTTAATCTTCATCCCTGTGAAATTGCATCTCATTAAGAGAGGGGGAAAAAAAATCTATTTAAATACAATTCTTGTCTGGAGGGGAAAATATCAATACTTTGTGTCTCCTCTGTAAAGCTGAAATCTATTGGGTGTCTTTTAAAAAGAGGTTTCTGCTGAGCTCCAACCTTGATTCCGTGTTTAACAGATGTTTCAATTAATACCTGGTGATCAGTAACATCACAACCAACATCTGAGCAGCGAGCGTCTCCAGGGCCCTTGTAAATGTCATTGTCTATCACAGCTAATCAGTCTGGGGGCTTCCTTGCAGGTGACCTCGGGGTGGGACTCAGCGTGCAGATTAGGACACCTACGTTTCGGTGTTTCTCTGTAGGTGTCTGTGTGACCCAGATGTTCTGTGCTCCCGCTGTGGCCCGTGGTGGTGTCAGCATGGTGTCAGCTGCCTGCTCTCAAGCCATGTGAGATGCAGGAAAAGATCTCGTTGTCCCACATAATCTCTTTCTGGAGAGTAAAAACCCCCTGTAGATGTGTTATCTGCCAGCCCCACATGGATGCTGTTAACACAGAAAATAAAGGTGTCTTAAATCCTAGAATGGTTAGAGTTGGAAGGGACCTTCAAGATCATTGAGCTCCAACCTCCCTGCCATGGGCAGGGACATCTCCCACCAGACCAGGTTGCTCAAAGCCCCATCCAGCCCGGCCTCGAACACTTCCAGGGATGGGGCATCCACAACTTGTCTGGGCAACTTGTTCCAGTGCCTCACCAAATGGCACCACGTGCACCTTTTTGAACCCTCACTGACTACAGTGGCAGTTCAGTCACTCTCAGGTAGACCCCTACATTTAGTGATCTTAAGCTGCAAGATGAATCCCCTCCCCGGGTTTCTCTTGTGTTGTGGAAGAATGGAAAAAAAAGAAGAAAACCTGCTCACGCTGAGCTTTTCCCTGCAGCCTGCTTTATCCATCACTGAAAAGCAGCTTTGATTTCATCTTTCCCAAGTGGCCAGACAGCTGCGGATCAAACTTTAAGAAAGGTAACCCTTTGCAAGGTAAAAAAAAAAAGAAAATAATAAAAAAAAAAAGACAGAAAATTAGATATACTGAATGTAGTTCCCACACCCCTATTAAAGAAAAGCAGCTTCAGCGCTGATACTCAGCATTTTTATGGAAACAGAGTCCAAATCCTGCTGGAGATTAGTACCTCTCCCACCTTTATTTTGCTGTAGCCAAATTCAACTCTTATTTTAGGTGAATGTAGTGATTTATTATTATTATTATTTGATTTTATTTATTATTTTTTATTTTTTATGGCTTCTTTCCCATTATAGACCCTTAGCCTTTTATCAGGGGAGGAGTGAACCCCTGTAGAAAGTTGGTCCCATTCGTGGCTGTGGGACATGTGTGCTTGGAGGTTTTGTGTTTGGTTTTTGTTGCAGTCTGGTGTTTTTTAAGTCACTTTCTGCAGTCCTCAGGGTTTTGCTCAGCAGAGATTAAACCCCACTGCCCTGGCAGATGTGTTTTCTTGCAAAGGGAGAGAGTGAATGAGAGATTCCCCAGGACCATTCAGCCCTTGCTGGAAGGAAAAGCCGCTCAGTCGTGGAGCTGCAGCAGGGCAGGTTGATGTGGTCGCACGTGTCCTGCTGCTGAAGCCACTCCATCCTTCTCACCACTGGTGACCTGGGCTCAATCCTGAGCTGTGCCTGGTATTTCTTGGCTGTTTTTCTGCCTGTAATTTGGGATGATTCAGCAAGGAGTGCAAAGAGATGAGGCTGTTTTCATCCCCTTGTTGAGTCCCGCCATGTGCTGGGAGCTACCTGGAGGGGTGATGGAGCTCCCTCCTCTGCCAGGCTGGTTGGGAACCCCTTTGGGACTCCCTCCCCGGGGATGTCACAAGGTTCTCCTGTTGTCCTGGGGTCATTTTAAAGCAGAGTGCGAGCCCGAAAGAACCTGCATTGAAACAAGCCGCTTGGTCCCTGCGACATCTGCACTTATTTTTCATTTTCACCCTGGCCCTTAAGCATAATTAGGCTTTCCCAGCTTTTTTTCTGTGATAGAACCAAGTTTTCTTTTTGCTTGACATACTTAAAGTGAGAAGAAAAAATTCCACTGCTGAGATGTTTCCCAGCTTCACAGGGCACCGAAAGGAAGCCAAACATTACGTGAAGAATTACTGACGTGCTCAAGTGTCGACTGCTAGGCTGCTTGTGTGTTTTTTTTTTGGAGGGGGGGAGAATGACATTAAACACAACTGCAGAGCCATGTGGGTCTCAGCTATGCTGTGCGCTTAATTCCAGTGCTGCAATGACTCCTTTCAAAGGATTTTCCTGCTCCTCCTGCTTTGCTCTACTACTTGACTCTCATAGAGTTCCCTTTTTGCACAGTTTCTCTATGCAAATCTTTTTCTTTTGCCTTCTGGAGCCGGTGCTTTGCAGTTGGGGCATGGGCTGTGCTTTTGGGCGCAGGAATTCCTGCTCTTTCATCCTCTCTACCAAATTTCTTTTCCAGCCCCGTTTCTTTGGCAAAATGAACCTTTATTCCTCCTTGCCCTCCATTTTCTCATCCCTCCCCTGGGAAAGTCCTATGGTTTTTAGCAAACAGCCTGTCAAGGGTTTGTCTTCAGGCTGTCTGTGTACAAAGCAGATAAGGTTTATCAAGAGAAATAAGAGCTTCTATTATAACAGCTGAAATATATGTATATGTAAACCTGAAAGAATTTTTATTTTATGCATGTCAGTGCTTCCTGAGGTCAGAAGGAGAAACAGAACTGAGTAGTAATTGCTCTGGGTTTAGCCTGAAGATATTTTTGAGTGGGACAACGTGAAAGGGAGGGGTGCTGGTTGGAGAGAGTGACTTATTGCAAAACCATCCTTACCATCCTTCTGCATGGTGCTCCTACAGTGTATCTCTGAAAGCCAAATTAACCTGCAAGGTTCTGCTGGGCATTAAAAACCTCAAACTCAGTGGTGACGTTGTTATGATGTGCCACAGTTTTCTTCATGTCTCACCACCTGCTAGTTTCTTGCTGCCTACCCCTGCAGTCTTGAGGGCCGACAGTTCTACCAGCTCCTCCCTGGCTTAGTGATTCATCTGCTCCACAGGTGCTAATTACTCTCTTCTTTCCGCCCCCCCCACCGTAATGACTTAACTTGCCTAAACTCAGAACAGTTGTATCAAATGTATGTATATCCTGAAGTTTTCTGAGTGTGTTTCAGAGTTAAAGAGCTTCAAAAGCTCTTTTTTTTCTCTAGCTGTACTAGTCAGTGTAATAAAAAAAATGTAATGTCCCATATATCAATAGTCAATCATGGTTATAATAGCACTTAGTAATAAGTGTGGTGCGAGATGCTACTCTTAGAGACCTGTTTGCCTTGGTATGTAGTTCTTTTGGAGACACCGGGTTCAATGTCAGCAGCTCAATTTGTGCTGGAAGTGCTTGATCTATGCTATAACTAAATCTGCACACCATAAGGAAGAGAGTCATAATATTGGTGCGTGTGTTTGTCCCTTCCACTTTGGTGGTTGTTTTCACTTAGACCTTATAAGCTTGGGGATATAAGGCAGGAATCAACCTTTCTGCCTCCTTGAGGTCTTTGCCGACATAGGGCTCCTGTTGTATTCATAGAGTTATTTACCTTCCGTAGAATCATCCAGGCCAGAAGGGACCTCCAAAGGTCATCTAGGAGTCCAACCTCCCTGCAGTCGCAAGGACATCCCCAACTAGCCCCAGCCGCCCAGGGTCTCATTGAGCATCACCATGAATATCTCCATGGAAGGGGCCTCAACCACCTCCCTGGGCAACCTGTTCCAATGCTTCACCACCCTCAGAGTAAAGAACTTGTTCCTGATAACCAATAGCCTCCTCTTCTCCAGGCTGAACAACTCCAACTCCCTCAGCCTGTCCTCGTAGCAGAGATGCTCCAGCCCCCTGATCATTTTCATGGCGCTCCTCTGGACCTGCTCCATCAGGTCCATGTCCTTCCTATACTGAGGGCTCCAGCCCTGCACACAGGACTCCAGGTGGGGTCTCACCAGAGCAGTGTAAAGTGGCAGAATCACCTCTCTGGATCTTCTAGCAATGCACTTCCACTTCCTAACGTTCACATTTCTTTGTTGTGCTCCTTCAACTGGGAAGCTGTTCCCAGAGCCAGACAGCTCTGGTGGTTCAACTGCATTAGCCAAGCCCTGATGGGTTTGTAGATGGAAAGGAAATTAAAAATTGGAACTTGATGCCTTGGGTCTACTTGACCCGAGCCTCAGAAATGTCTTAAGGGACCAATAAGCATCTGGAAATATTTTTAAACCTAGCTATAAAGCTGAAGCTTTGGTTGTCTGTTCAAATTCTTTTTTCTTTTTTCTTTCTTTTTTTTTTTTTTTTTTGCTACATAGTGTTGTTACAGGGAGATAAAACAAAGGCAGGATTTATTGAATGGGCATCTTCCAGGAACAGAAAATTCAGCTGGGGAAGAACAGCTAATTGGAGGGCTGAGGTTTTCAGAAGGAAAGGCACCTAATGCTCAACAGCACTGCATTTACATTTTGGAAAAACATGCAGAAGGGAGAAGAGTCCAAGTGGCTGTTACAAGCTGTGATGGAGATGTCCCAGCCGGGACATCTGATCCCAGCATGTCGATATGGTGAGGACTGGGATGAGGGAGAGGAGGAGGATGCAGTGCTATGTGGAAGGGGCAGCTGGGAGCAACGGGCAAGGGAAACCTGAAGGCAGCAGCCGTGAATTCCAGCTCCAAAGAGCTGTTAGGAGCTTCAGCTTTTAGGTAGATCAGCGTTGGGACAATCCCAGATTTGAGCTGAACCTCTTGCCCAGGTTGTTCATCAAATCTGCTGATCCTACTTGGATCATGTCTGTCTAGAAATATCCCAGAGCCTTAGCATTCTCAGGGAACAGCCCGTGCTGGGAACGCTGAGCAGTCTAAGTGTGGTTTTGTCTCCTCTACTGCCTTTTCCCAGTACATTTTTTCTCTGCGTATTTTCTAATAGTGTGTTTCTCCTCCTGTTCCTCTCTCTCCTGCAGATCTGACAGGATTTGTTATTGCACACTTGAAATCATCATCATAATAAAACCAGCAACTGTGCCTTTGATTCAGGCTGGCTTTCTTCCCCACTATGGGACTGCTGGAAAGTCAAGTCTCTGTTTCTAGCAGGGGTATTAAAATGCTTGGCAGGTTGATGCCCCTCTACTTCATGATTCTTTCGTCTCTGCCAGCTCGCCACTCAAGCTTCCTGGGCTGTCAGCTGTGGGAACAAGTATTAAATATATATTGCAGCCCTGGGAGGAGAGCCCGAGCAGTCAGAGTACAATGCACCTAAAAATAAATGCTTATTTCCCTCGCAGAGTAGCCTGGGGAGAAGGACGGGCAAGGAACAGCGTCCACTGGGGTAGCCAGGAGTAGAAGGAGATGAACATCTGGGCATGTTTAGTTTGGAGAAGAGGAGGCTGCGGGGAGACCTCCTTGCCCTCTACAGCTACCTGAAAGGAAGTTGTAGAGAGGTGGTGTTCTGTTCTACCAAGGGAGTAATGACAGAACCAGACGAAATGGTCTGAATTTGTGGCAGGGGAGATTCAGATTAGATATTGGGAAGAATTACTTCACTTAGAGGGTGGTCAGGCACTGGAACACCTGCCCAGGGAGGAGGTGGAGTCACCAACCCTGGAAGTATGGAAGAAACATGTAGATGGGGCACTTCAGGGCATGCTCTAGTGGCCGAGATTGTTGGGTTGGGTGATTTGTTTTGTAGGGTTCTTTTTTTTT
>VXBW01006790.1:1368623-1389484 GCA_013400375.1 Thinocorus orbignyianus
TTTTGCGGGTTTGTTTTTGTTCAGGTTGGTTTTTTTTTGATATGTGTATGGTTGGATTCGATCTCAGAGGTCCCTTCAGCTGCAGCTGGAAAGGGGCAATGATTCAGATGCATGATGAAGCAGAGAAGCTCTTAGCTCAGTTCCAGGCTCTGCACGTGAATGTTTTACTAGCGGTGGGCTGAATGAATAAAATCTAATCTAAGAGTGAGAAAAATATTCCTATTGCAGGAAACTCAAAGCCAACCAGAGGTCCTATGTGTGACATGGGTCACTACTCTCTCCCACTCTTCCACCTTGCTTTGAGGCATCCATCCATAGTGGGCTTGGACCTTCTTGTGCCAGCCAACAGTGTCATCATTCAGGCTGTCATGAAGGTCATGACCATGAAGGGAAATAAGTGTTTTGTTAAGAAGCAGAGACAGGGAAAGGTTTTCATGAGGATGACCCTGACCATACACTCAGAGATTGGGGTTGACAGTCCCAGCATGGTGTTTCACGAGCTGTTTCCTGTAAATCTTTTCTTTCAGAGGTGAGGGAGAGGGGGATTAATATTTTTTGATTGCTCTCATATGAGCAATGGGGAGTCCTCAGATTCTTCACCCCATACTAATGTAACCAGAAGTTTAACAATGGGGCTTCTCTCCAGAAAAGATGCGGTCAACCATCTCCAACTGCTCATACACAGGGACGTGAGCTGCTTAGAAGGGGTGAGCAATTGGGTGAGAGGAAGAGAAGTTTAAAATCAATATTGCACATAGACAGCGAGGTCTATAGTGGGTAAAATCATTAAGCACTGCTCACACAGTGGCTGCAGCTGACCTCTGAGTGTGCATGGTTACTGTGAAATGAGATTGAATTAATATTAAGGTCACAATATAAAGAACCGATCTATTTATGTTAGGCCTTGCAGACCATTTATCTTCCAAATGTATTTTCTCTAACAAAAATCCTAACCTTTTACTCAATGAGTATTTTCAGGAAGGTGTTTGGTGTTTTTTTTCCGGTAAGATTGCAAGGGGTGAGGGAGATATTTATCTTTGAGGATTTTAATTCTGGATTTATGGGGGAGAACAAATAGAATAGCTTTTCCCTTTTTTCTTCACATCAAGTTAACAAGTTCTGAGTTATTTTTCTTGACAGAAGAGTGAAGAAAGAAAAAAAAACCTGCTTTTTATGGATTTTTTTTTTTTATATACTTTCTTTTTCAGGCTGGAAAATGGCCAGAATGTGCCACACCTTTAAATGATGGCACAGCCATTTCTGGGAATGAAGAAAATAGCATTTTCCTGATTTACAGGTTGGAAGGCTGACACACTCAGAGAAAGGACAATGACCTGTACTTTAGATCGTGGATCAGATAATGGAAGAGTCAGTTTTGAAAGCTGCTTGGTCACAGCTATTAGTTTGAAGCATACTGAGTCTTAGAGTCTGTGAGTCTCTAAACTCACTTCAATAGCAGCAGATTTAATTGGGCAAGAGAATTTCTGGGTCTGGAAATATAATATTGGACTCAGTCTAGAGTTTAAAGGTATTTAAGAATCTAAGGAAGTCCTGACCAGTGGGATCAGGGTTTTGGTTTCTCCTGTGGAGTATGTCAGGGGTACGCCCAGGTTATGTTTTTCTGCAAAAGGATGGCATTTAAGCGGTTTTACTGAAAGCAGCACGTCTTGGGGGCAGGAGGGAGAGGGCAGGAGGAACAGCAAGAGTAAAATTGCATTTTCTTCATTAGGTGGGAGACATTTGGAGAGCAGTGTGTTTTTTCTTGGGTTTGCCTAGAAGATGATTATTTCAACCTCTGGAATCCAACACCTTGTGTCTGCAATGGGCTTACTGCAGCTAAAAATAGAGTTAACTTTCCCAACTGAAGTAGTGTCTGATCTCCTTTCTGCCTGAAAGGAAAATGCAGCTGAGTTCTTGTGACAGTGCTATTCTGATGGAAGGTCCCCACTGGATTGCTGCAAACAGCATGGGTTCAAGACCTCAGT
The DNA here is from genome assembly GCA_013400375.1 of Thinocorus orbignyianus. NCBI lineage: Eukaryota > Metazoa > Chordata > Aves > Ciconiiformes > Thinocoridae > Thinocorus > Thinocorus orbignyianus. Next base: position 1,370,609 of record VXBW01006790.1, read on the forward strand.
TCTTGCATCTGCCTCAGCGTGGCTTTCCCTAGCAGGAGCTGGCGCTGCAAACAGAAAGATGGAAGCATGCAGGCACTCCGTCACATATCTGTTCAGACTAGGAATTTAACTAATAGTTGTGCTTGGGAAAATCCTACCCTGTGGTTACCATCCCCAGCCAGAATAAATCAGCTTAGCTTCACTGACGTTAACATTGCTGTGCTGTGCCATTTGAGGATCTGACTGTGAGTTTAATGCTCGCGAAAATTGCTTCGGAAGAACCCCTGGAGGGTTGGAACCCAAATGTAGAACAGGCAGCAGCAGTCCTCGCTATGGTCCAAAGCCTGTGGCATGTGAAATGTTCCTCAGGGAACAGCCCAAGGTGGATGGGTTGGGGTGGCATGGCTTGTGTGATCCAGCCTTGCCCGTATCATGACCCGTGAATTCTGTTGTCACCATATGGAGAGGCCTCTAGCAAAATAACCCGACTCTGGAAACAAGCTTGGATGATAGTGGAGGAGGGCAACAAAGCTGGTGATTGGCCTGGAGAATAAATCTTATGAAGAGCGATTGAGGGAGCTGGGATTGTTTAGTTTGAGGAAGAGGAGGCTGAGGGGAGACCTCATCACTGTCTACAGCTACTTGAAAGAACATCGTAGAGAGGTTGGTGCTGGTCTCTTCTCACAGGTAATTAGCAATAGAACAAGAGGGAATGATTTCAAGCTGAAATAGGGTAGGTTTAGGCTGAACATTAGGAAATAATTTTTCCCAGAAAGTGGTCAAACACTGGAATAGGCTGCCCAGGGAGGTGGTTGAGTCCCCATCCCTGGATGTGTTTAAGAGTTGTTTAGGTGTGGTGTTGGGGGATAAGGTGTAGGGAAGAACTTTGTGGAGTGGGGCTGATGGTTGGACTCAATGATTCCAAGGGTCTTTTCCAACCTGAATGGCACTATGATTCTATAGTGCTTGTGGAAATAAGAGACTCTTAAGCACTGGAGTGGAATGCTGGGGAGGAAAGGCTGCGAGGAAAGGCTGAGGTGTATGGCTTCAGCCCTTGGCCTGAGGGTACTTTCGAGACAGTGGGAAACCTGTCAGCTGTCTGTGAAGTTAAATAACAGCACATCCAAGGGGCTGAATTTAAATGTTTCTGCAGGGAAGTTCCAGGAGTCAGCAAATTCAAACAAGAGAAAACTCCAGCAGATTCCACCAGAGAGGGAGATCTTTTGTATATACCTTTTAATGGAGATTCTATATGTCCTACATGACTTTTTCCTGTCCATAAACAGGGTGAGGAGAGCTCGTGTGGGGCAGTCTCCAAAGGGTTACATGTGGTTTGGCAGGGTGAGTTTGGTGCACAGCCTGGCTGGAGAGTGGGGAATGGGATGCCAGAGGTTTCCACATTTCTTTTGTAATCAGTTAAGTGTTCTCACTCCGATAAGCAAAGTGTGATTTTAATTAAAAAGCCATTCCAGCTGGATCTCATTTTTATACTGTTGAAGAGGCAAATTACTGTGGATATAAAAAGGGAAGAAAAAAAAAACAAAAAAAACCCAAACCAACCAAATTATGATCATCTTCTCGTTCCAAAGAGTTTTAATCCACAGTGGCTTGGATCCCAGGTCAGGAGTAATTTCCCTACTCCTTGGAAGAAGTGATGGCATTTTTTTTTTTTTTTTTTCACACATCCTTGGCGAAAGAATCAGTAAGATATGCTCTGCTTTGACTCTATGTTTTAAGGAGTTAATTGTACCATCCCAGGGAGTCTGTTGCACTCAGGGAGCAACAGCCTTGACCTTTGTCGCCTTTTAAACAGTGTCTTTTCAGAGAAGAACTGTACGTTTTGGGTGTACTCTGATAATGAGGAAAACATTTTCCCTCTGTTTTCCATCCCTTTCAGATGCTGTCTTTAATTTTGTGGAGTAAAGCCTGGAGCCGGTGCTTGGGCTAAATCTAGGGGACACTTAGCCACGTTTATAGTAAATGGGTGTACACTTCGAAGGAAGTGAAGATGTTCTGTTCACTTAAATTTTTTGGTCTCCTCTGGTGATGCTATTCAGCTGTGGCATGAGATGCTGCCGTCAAATAACTCTAGTAACAGCTGCTGATAGCAACTCATAGCACTGAGAATCTGACATGTATCTTTTCCTAAAGACTGATGTCTACAAAGAGCAGATGGACAAGAAGTACAGCAAGGTGATAGACACTATCCATAACTCTCAAAGGCCTTCCAGACTGCTTTTTTTGTTGTTATTTAAGGGTTTTATTTTTCTTCTTTCATTTATTCATGCACAAGAGTATTTCCAGACCATATAATTGCAATTATAGTCTGGAGTGTCGCTGTAAATAGATGGGGCAGGATCGTTGAGTTTCATTTTCCCAAAGCACTTTGCAAGGCTCGATTTTGGCTTTGTAGCTGGACAGTCATGCTGGGAGGGCGCAGCACTGGATGGCTTTTTGCCCAGGTTGGGAAAGCTGTGGAGGAAGAGTGGTCCCTCCTCGCCTGCGGTCTTGCGAGCATGTAAAGCACATCAGTTACAACTGACTGTAAATGTAGCTATGGTTATTGAAATAATAGGCTTGATATTAAAATACATCACTTGTGGTAAGGTTCTGAGATTTGATTTAGGGCTTTGTTGCTGCTTCCTTTCCCTTTCCTCACCCCGTGCCACTGTTGTGTCTTCTGTGTGATTCCTTTGATGCCAAGTGTGGGAATTTAGGAACAAAATGAAGAGATAAAGCTGTATTTCCATGCTTAGAGAAGCCACTTTTTCTCAGAAATACTCATAGCTCGGTATGAGGGATGCACAAAGCACAGCCGTATCCCGGTGCCAGTTTCATTGTGATTTAAAAGCAGTCCAGCCTTGTTGTATGTCAAGGTGCCATAAATTCTCATCTACAAATAGCAGTCCTCGGCAATGTGTACAGGGTTGTGAACGGGATGTTCTGGGTAGGACACAACCCCTTGAGGCAGGAACCCCAGTTAAGGGAAGTTAATGGCAAGAACCAGATGAAGGTGAACACAATTTTTCATTGGGGTGGGCAGGCACAGGCTGCTGAACACAATATCCTCATTTTTCACTTGTCTAGCTCATAGGCTACGGACTTGGGAAGAGCTTCTTAAGGACTTAAGCTTTTTAAGGCACTGGAACAGGTTGCCCAGAGAAGTTGTGGATGCCCCATCCCTTGAAGTGTTCAAGGCCAGGCTGGATGGGGCTTTGAGCAACCTGGTCTGGTGGGAGGTGTACTTACCCATGGCAGGGCGGTTGGAACTTGATGATCTTGAAGGTCGCTTCCAACTCTAACCATTCTATGATTCTATGACTCTGTCCTTGATCGTAATGCCTGTTGGCACTACCCTCCACTACCTTGTCTGAAAGATCTTCCCTAGCTGGAGCAACATCAGCCATGGCAGTATGAGCTTGTGGCCCTGAGCATTCACGAGCCTCAGGGAAAAGGTTAAATAAACTCTTTACAGGAAGAGGAAAGTAATTGAGTTGTCAAATCCCGGCACTGCAGGTGTGTTTTGGTTCCGTGTTCCCACATAACACCCAGATGAGTCTGATAAGCCATGTACAGTGCAACTTCCCTTTATGCAGATGGGACACCTAAGACAGCAAGTGAGTTGAAACATCTCACAGCACATCTCCAATCACAGGAATTGCTCAATCTATTTGTTTTCGTTAGGTGAAGTATGTCCAAAGAGTTCGTAATAGGAAGATGTTCTCTGTGTCCCTGGCTCAGTATTGCAAGCCTGAGCTTGTAGGCTCCAGCAAACCTAGAGTGGTTGTTCTTGCTTTGAAGACCAGAAGATAGCAAAGAAAAGTAAGAATGATGTAAGAATTCATTCAAGATGGATTTCTTTTTCCCGTATACTGGAACAGAGGATGATGTTATGCAAGGGACTGATAGACTCACAGCATCCTTCATTCTTTCTATCCTTATCTTTCTTTTCTGTGCAATGAAGATGACCAGAAGCCTGCTGCTACTGCTTGTTCATTCACCGGTATGTGCTAACCAAAAGAAAAATATTTGCATGTTTCCTGACTGACAACACCCAGTGGCTCCAGCATTATCAATATGACTTTGCTTTTTCTCTTCTTGCTTTGAGACAGGGATATTTAGGCCTCGATCAGGTTTTTTCTGCCAAAAAGGTGTTAATCAAACACAAGTGCCCCTAGAGTGGATTTGGTAAGGATTTGTGTGACACATTTCCTCCTCTTGAACTTCAGAACGTTACTGAAATTTCATTATTTGAATGTGTTTTTTTTCCCAAACATTCAGAAGCAGGAACAAGTGGGCTTCCATGATGAGAGGCCGGGAGCTATTTGGGAAAATCCAAGTGGAATGTAGCATCTCAGTGCCCGGGCCAAGATCTGACATCAGTAACCCAGGAAGTCTGTGCAGTTGTAGCTATATTAAGATTAGAGTAGTCCCTGATGGGAAGGGTAGATTATTTTATTTGGCTAGTTATTAAAAGCAACTAATTTCCACCAGTTACCTCCGGTAAATTGGATCCAACAACCTGTTTCTGATAAAATGTAGCTTGCAGTTTGTTGAACTCTTATTTTCAGGAGCTGAGATGGACAACTCAGCACGTCTATTTTCCCTTGCCCTAGCTATTCACACCCTGGGGACAGTTATGAATTTGCGTAGCCTTCCACTTTGCATCTCATGGTGCCTTTGTCTGCTGGATTGACTAGCCTTGCATTAGAGTACCTCTGAAGACATTCAACACCTGATCAAGTTGCCTAAATGTAGGTGCCCAGCGCCTACTAGGATAATCTTATAGCGAGGGCATCCAGGTCTTGCTCCAGAAGGATGCAGACCTCCTCTAGTTGCTTTTATGTTTCCTTTCCACACCCTCCCTTAGTCTTTATTGCCCTTTTGAAATGCCTGATGTTAGTATCACAGCATGGATCTTCCCAATACCGTAGAAAAACAAAACAAACAAAAAAAAAAAGGAGTATTATCTTCTTCCTTACTGTTTGCTGCATAAACTGAACAGTTGTGTAGCCTTTTCTCAGCAGCACGTACCGGGAGCTCACATAGAATTATTTACCTTTTTTAATCCTCAAATCCTCCACCACATTACCTCCTTCCCAGAATTCAGGCTGCCACGCTGGAGGTCTGTGCTGAATCTGTTCTTTCTTGAGTACAGCTTTTGCACTTGGCTGTATTCAGACAGGCCTTCTCAGCCAGCTCGTGTAAGTGCTCTTAGGTGCAAGTTCTCCAGGCCTGCTGATTTTCAATGTTTATCTCTTGTAGATGTTGTTTAACATCTGCCTTTGTTACTAATGGACTGGAAAAAGCTTCTTCATCATCATCAGAGGCACGCACGTTGCCCTGCTGTCTTCCAAATACAGATCAAAATCACACGTTGAACTTTTCTCTACCGGGCTGTACCGTCTGTAGGACTTTGGGGTTTGTAATGCTTTTGCTTAAAAAACCCCAAACAAACAAAAGACCCCCCAAAAAACCCCAAAGAAACCAAACACACACACACACACAAAAACAAAACACAAAAAGACCCCCAAAACCCAACAAAACAAAACCCCAAACCAACCAACCAACCAAAAAAAAAAAAAACCCACCCTGCCTATAATAACTTCTCGTTAATCTCTTATTCTTACTAATTGCAGATTTTTCCTGTTGTCCCGAGGTTCTCATGTAATGCCTCTAAGCTTCAAGAGATATCGTTCATCTGTATTTCTCTTCTGGTTAGGTAAATACTGCTGGGTTTGGGTTGTTGATTTACCTCTTTATTTTTGCTTCCGATTCCTTCTTTTAATTCCTAGTTGAACTGAGATTAGGTTTCACTCACAGTTAATCATCTGGAGTGGGAAACCATGCTTGGCTTAGTTTGTTATCTCTTTGGCCACCTGGCCCATCCTTCCAGAAGAACTGTGACCCACCTCCCAGCACTGGGTGCAAATAGGGCAACCAGGGACAGGTGATGAAGGAGGTAGCTCATCAGCAGGCTGGTGCATGGCCATCACGAGGAGACTTGTCATGTGTCGAGTAGGACACAGAGATCACAAGAGGAGTGGAGACAGTTTTCGTCAGAGAAGCATAATTTGAGGCAAGGTGCAGATATTTCAATAGGGAACAGCAATGCACTGGATTTGCTTTCTGGAAGATGTAGATCAGAAGCTGGAGGTGGGGAAAAGATAATATTATCTTAATGACGTCATTCTGAAAGTGTAGGCACACATTCACTGAAAAGATATGAAGGATCAACAGAAAAGAGCACATAAGGGCCGCAATCAATTCGTTACAACAATTGTTTACCCAAAAATCAACTGTTAATAAACATTGCCATCAGTGCAGTGAAATTTCCCACCGTTCACAGAGAGGATCTGAGAGGGGAACTTCATTCATTTCATTTCACGGGGAGATAGTTTTACGCTGTTCATAACAATTTAAGTGCTGTTTTATTAACAATTTTATGGTTAGTACAATTAATAATACCAGAGAAGAAAAAGAACTGTGCAAATGGGGTTCTCTTGTTGGGTATTATTGTTTCTAGAGATAGATCTGTGTTTATAGAATATATTCCTCTTCATGTGACTTGGATGGCAAGCTGCAAAACTTGGCTGGGTTTTGTCAGTTAATGTTTTTAGAAAATTCTTGGAATACGTTTGTTGTGTGTCCATGCTTGAATTGTTACTGTGGTGAATGACTCTGCAGGGAACCTGTGACTTCCAGGAGTTTGTAACATGGCCAGGAAACCTCTGCTCAAGATAAATTTTGAAGGGAAGAGGCACTGTATTATTATTGTTGTTATTTTTAATTTTAGTTTTATTTTTTTAACGATGCACCTTAATTGCTTTAAGATGCCTCGGGTTTTGTGGTCATTTCCCCTATGGCATTTTGTGCCTAGAATCTTTGATGGCAGCTTGAGCTATTGCAGAGGGATTTTCTAACAGGGTTTTTAAATCTGCTTGTAGTTTCATCTCTACATATATCCAGGGTTTCTTGAAGCTGTGAGATTTACCCTCCTTGGATGGATACACTTGGTTGGACTTGTTATTACAGAAACAAAAAGTGCACATGGATGGCTTAGCAGGTGACATCTTATTACCAGTTGAATCCAGAATGAATACCCTAATGAGACAGTGGTGCTGGCTGGGAGTTGCAGATGAAGGTCTTACATGGGTTGCTGTTAAACTACCGAGCAAGACATCGCTAGCTGGGAAGTTGTCACAGGCGAAAAGGTGAAGGAATGTCATGGATCACACACAGATGGACTAAAAGGGCTCATGCAGCTGGGCAGGAGGGACACAACATGAGGAGCTACAGTCATGTCAGATGCTTGGAGAAGGTATCGGCATCCTGGAAAGGAAGAGCAAGCATTGAGGCTGGGAAAGGGTTGGGCAGAGCTGACACCTACCTAACAGGAAGGACAGGGACCTGTTGGAACCAGAGGAGGGCCATGAAGATGATCAGGGGGCTGGAGCATCTCTTCTATGAAGACAGGCTGAGACAGTTGGGGTTGTTCATCCTGGAGAAGAGAAGGCTCCAGGGAGACCTCATAGCTTTCCACTACCTGAAGGAGGCCTACAGGAGAAATGGGGAGGGATTCTTTATGAGGGAGTGTAGCAACAGGATATGGAGGAATGGTTTTAAACTGAAAGAGGAGAGATTTAGATTAGATACTAGGAAGAAATTTTTTCCTGTGTGGGTGGTGAGATGCTGGAAGAGGTTGCCCAGGGAAGTCGTGGGTGCCCCATCCCTGGAAGTGTTGAAGGCCAGGCTGGATGGGGCTTTGAGCAACCTGGTCTGGTGGGAGGTGTCCCTGCCCATGGCAGGTGGGGGTGGAACTTGATAATCCTATTGTCCCTTCCAAACCAAACCATTCTGATTCTGTAATACTTGGTGAGTGTGTGTGTTTGAACAAGGAGTGCAGTGTCTTGGGGCTGTAGGTGCAGCATGACCACTCCAAGAAGATCTTGCACAGCTTTTTCCTTCCACGTTTGTTTGAGTTTCCTGATGTTTGAAGGCAATCCAATCCTTATTTATAATGAGGAAAGTTCCAAGTATGCTGTGAAGCCCATCTTTCTGGGGAGCTCTCAGTGAGCTTCATGGTCAGAACTGCTGGGCTTTATAAATGGAAGTGAACTGAAATGAAGAAATACTGTGGGTTTTTTTAAGAAACCTTTTACTGTTGTTTTGTGGGTGAAAGCTGTAATTTTACCTTTCTGTTTCAAAGTGAAAGTGTACATCCAGGAGATACTGGAGCCTGTTGTGGAACTTTGGAAGCCTGAAAGTTTGAAGGGGGACGCCCTTTTCAGATAGCTTTTCTGCTTTTCCTCTGGAAAGATATTATTACCTGCAGTTTATTTGTCCTCTTTGGCTCTAAGTGACTCTGAAACACAAAGTTCATTGGAGTGTGACATTCACCTGCTGCACTGATATTACTGGAATTTGCTGAAAGGTGATTTTATTCCCAAGACTTAGATAAGGGATCTGGAAGAGATACTCGTGGTTCCTGCTCCTGATGAAACCGCTTGTCCTCCTCGACTTTGCAAGCTTCTCTTCTCTCTCTGCAAAGTCAGAAATTCTCAGTCTCTTTTAAGTGTTGTTTTTTTGGTTTTTGGGTTGTTTTGTTTTTTTTTTATTTTCATGTTGAGGATTCAGAGGAGATGCTAAACCCACAAACAACCCCTCTTACCTTTGGCTGCTGATTATGTCAGGCTGCAAGTAACATAAACTAGAACCAAACTTTTGTTTGGGTTAAAGGAAAAGAGGTGAGTGATGCCCAGCAGGCTTTTAACTGGAGCAAATGTGTCTATTTTGGGGGTAAAAACACTCAAAGAAGCTGGAGAGAGTCCAGACAGGGCCAGAAGAATGACAAAAGGTCTGAAAAATGCTGTTGGGGAAGAAGTTTAAAGAACTAGGGATGTTTATTCTGAGAAAAAAAAACAAACCAACACCAAAAGCAAAAACAAAACCAAAAAACACAGAAGGGACAAATCACAACTTGTGTTTTAAGTATGTGAAAAGACTACTACAATTAAAAAGCAGGGGTGGGGGGAAAATATCTGTTCTCCATAACAAGTCTGGGTAGAACTAGAAACTTGCACCTTAAATGTAGTGTTTCACAAACCAGACAAAATATTTTTGCTGGTCAGCAGAGAGAAACCTCTGAATTGATTAGCAGCTGTAAGGACACTGGGGAGTCTCTGTCACTGGGAACACTTGAGAAAGAATTGGGACAAAAACATGTCAGAAAGTATTAATAGGATTTCTTACCTATCACCTTCGGAGGTTGTCTGTTGGACTGTGTGAGATTTAGTCTGATGATCTGCATAGCCCCGAGTATTAGTTTCTGTTTTGGACTGGAATGATTTGAAGAGATTCTTCTGGTAAATCATGCCAATGTGTGTTAAACCATCCCCAAACAATGTTTAACTTATAATCCACATTTGTCTCATTAGAGAATTTGGTCATAGGAATTTATTAAGCCTTTTCTTTTTTTTTTTCCTTTCAGTTAAATAGTTATCCTGCATAAGAAATCTTATTGCCTCGGCACTTGCTAGTTGTGAATGATTATACTTTTTGTTTTATTATTATTATTCTTGCTCTCTAAGTTAATTGGGATGTTTTGTTTTGGCACTAGCAGGTTTTCCAGACCTTTAATCATTCTTTTAATGCTATTCTCTAAGTTTGCCGAGTCTGTCAGCCAGGGTGTATATTGTGCCAGCTACCTGGAAACTAGGTGAAATCCTGGCTGTTTCCAAGTCAGGTGAAATCTTTTTGAAATTTGTGTCTTACAATTTACTCAGCAAAAAAGCTACTACCTCCCAATGCAAACTTACTGGTTATTATTTTTAAAGGTGAAAAAGCAGACACCTAATTGTGTAGATGACCTTTGCTGTGTAAGAAGTGTTGGTATGGTTTTTCTTTGAGTTCAAGTTGTGTCATCCCCAAGATTATGTTCCAAAAGTACCTGAAGAGCACTAACAAATAGGAGAGATTCCTACACTATGAGGGAATCTTTTATACCACAGAGCAAACAGATCCTTAACTAATATCACGGCAGACCTCCCTGTGGCTCTGTGTTTCTGCTTTCATCCCAGCCACAGTCTTCACACTTAACCACTTCTTTAGTTTCCTTCCAGTTGTATTAATCTACATGCCTGTCGTTGAGGTAGTCACTTCCTTCTGACGTGCCGTCGGACTATTTACTGAAGTGAGGAAAGATTAGATCTACTTAGTTTCCTCTCTCCAAAGAAAAAGTACCCAGGAATCTTACCAAAAAAAGCTATCAGTTACATTGCCATGATTTATTTTTGATAAACTTCATTTTCTATTTTATCCAAATCCACATTTGCTGCCACCCTTTCAGTTACTCTTTCCTTCAAGTGGTGTTCAAAAGTCTCATGTACTTTTGTGCTCAGATGAACTTGCAGATAGCTGTCTGGATTCCTCCCCCACCTCCCTCTCTTTCCCACATATAAAAAAAAAGCATTGTATTTGTTGACTTTCAGCCAGATGGTACCACTCCCACCATCCAATCTGAGTGTGGTGTTCTCTTTTGAGTAGCTTTCACCTCATAGACAAGAGTTTCCTTACCCTTGTTTGCCTTCACAGTCAGCCCTGGGTTTGTTCTCAATTATTTAAGCTATGTCAGTCTCACCATGTATAACTATTTCACTTTGTATTGCTAAAATTATAGTTTTTGCCTCTGATTGTTGGAGAAGCCAGTGAACATAAGTTTGGGGGTGGGGTCACATGTGACTTTTCCTTCTTGGGGGCTATGTTTAGTTTCATCTTGGATTTCAGCACTTTGATAGCAATCTCACTTTTTTTTTTTTCCTTTTGTTGTTCTCTTTTTATTCATATCACTGAAAGACTTTTTCTGCTTACTTGAGTTGGTCTTGACAGTGAAGGCAAGACTTTTAGCAATGCTCAGAGGTTTGCTGCTCCTCGTACTGCTGGGAAGTAGTACCGTTTTCTTCCCAGAGCCAGCAGCCACTATTCCTGGGCGTTCTGATCACTTCTGATGTCCAGCTCAGGTTTTCTTTTCCTAATTATCTATTATTTTCCTCGTATTGAATATTCCTCAAATGAAATTTGTAGTCTTTTATCCCTATGGACCAAGGGCTGACTCCTATCCCATTTTTGTTTCCAACCAAATTTCCCTTTTCTCTGTTGATTCTTTGATGTCTGACCAGCATATTTTGAGGAGAACATTTAAATACTTCATACTGAGTGAGACATCTCTGGCAAAGGTAGATATCAGTGTATGCTGTCGTATGGGAAGGTCTTTTAGAGACATGCAAATACTGCTAACACACAATGTGGAGTATTTAGTGGAGTTTGTGTCTCCTTTTGTTTATCTTTGGTATAAGGAAGGAGTTTGGGGAGACAGCCAGACCAACCTGACTTTTTTGTTGGGATTTTTTTTGTGGGTTTGGTCTTTCTTGGTGGTGGATTTTTGGTCGGTTTGTTTGGTTGTTTGGGATTTTTTGTTTGTTTTCTTTTTAGCTATTGGCTTGTTGGATGATCTTGGTCTTTCTGCCTTGGTTTCTCCATCTGTCAAAAGAGGGTAGAGATACTACGTCAGTAAAACATTTTGAGATCTGCAGCCAGAGGTCTGGTGATATTCTACTGCTAAGATTTGGCTTTGCCACCTCAGCACCCCCATCATTTTCTGTGTCATTTGTGTCCTTGTATATTTTTCCCTTTTAAGGGTAACCGCTCTGATGTTTTCCCCCCATCCCTGTTGTTAGCAGGGGAGGAATGACAAAAGAAAAGGCCTAGTGCAATAAAGCAGAATTAATTATCTGCTTGTGTAGCTCCTTCATCAAAATCTAGTTGCACAGTTGAAAGCAGCTGCAAGTTGACTTTGCTTCAGGGACCACTGGGAAGCAAAAGCATAGCTAACAGCCAAGCTGGGATGGTGGTGCCATGCAGGAAGCAAGGGTGAGATCCTTGATTCCTTAAAGCCATCAGTAAACTCTTTCCTGGCCAAGTCTTGCCATGTTTAACCCATGGAAATTGCCACTGGGTTGCTTGGATTTGTAATGCAGCTATTTCTAACACCTGACACTTGACTTTGTTCGTCTGTTTGGCTTGACATTCAGCTGTGTACTCAGCAGGAGCTACAACAGATGAGATGCAGCCCTGTCACAGCACCCTTGCATTCTGGGATCTAGAGACTACTCTGGGTGTTATTAAGAGGAAGGTGGTTGGGACTGTCAGAGGTACTAGATGTGACCCTCAGGCTCCTGGGAAAACATCAATGCTCTCTTCAGGTGGAAGTATCATATGCATTCTTGGTTTAGACAGCATGTGTGAGTGTGTGTCATGTCGTATTTGTTGAATTTCCATGTGTGTCTAAGGCTCTTAGGCTCACGTTACAACCTGTTTAACTTGTAGCTTTCAGTCCTTCTTTTCAGCCAGGAAGAGAGGAACCATGTTTTGGCTTACTCCCATGTTTTCCTACTGATCCTTCATGCTGATCACTCAGTTGCTGCAGGGTGAATGCTCGTAGTTTCAACTCTTTGTTAACTGTCTCCTCCAGGAATATAAGTCCCTCCTAAAATCTCCATCTTTAGTTAGCCCACCGAGTCCTAATGACAATATTCCTCTTTATCAATTGCTCAAATTATCCATTTACCTTGTCTAGTGGAAGGTGTCCCCACCTATGGCGGGGGGGGGGTTGGAACTAGATGATCTTTAAGGTCCCTTCCAACCCAAACGATTCATGATTCTATGATCAGATATAGTATGTTCTATATGTAGACTAGCCATTGGGCACAGTGAAGGTTGTAAAAATTAACATCTGAATCCAAAGCTCCCAAACACTAACTGTAATTAGCAGATTTTCTCTAGGAGAGCTCTGGAAAACCTGACAGTAATCTCCAGTGTGTTCTGTTCTTCTCAGTCAAGGCTGTGTCCCTGTGTGTGTCCATCCTGCGCTCTCTTAGGAAAGGATCTCATTCAGTAGCTCTCTGCGTGGTTTTCTCCATTCTTGTGGATCTTTGCTCTTCATGGCATCAATGCTCTCTTGCTCTCCACCACACCTTTTAGCAAGTCTCTTGCTAAAGAGAATGGCCCTGCCCTGATTTTGTTGGAGATGGTCGCTCTTGTGCGTGGAGTGGCTCCAAATCACTGCAGTAGTCTTGACTCCCTCATTATTAAGAACAATGACCTGATCCTTTGTTCTGAAACACAGCCTAGGATGGGAGCTCATCCCAGGAGGCTCTTCTTCCTAGGAGACACGCATGGATGCTTCATATTGTCCATGAAGAACCTTTCTGTAGAGAGCTCTGATACTTTACAAAGGATGTTTTGTAAATCCATAAATGACATCCTCAAACAGAGCCTTGATGACTGAATCACTTCTGCTTTGTTTGAAAGAGGGAAGAGTCATTTCTTCCTGGTCTCTGAATGAACAAAACTCATCTCTTGCCAACATCTTTGTATTTTTTGTACACTGCCTTGTAGGTAATCAGCCTTTTGAAGGGAACTCTTTGAAATGAGATGCATTAGATATTGTTCTAGGCATGTACCTGCATTTCAATAGAAAGCTTTGAATAGTGGCACAAACAAGCCCTGTTAGGGGCACTTTTTCAGGATGAGAAGTGATGAATGGATAGTAAAATCATCCTGGAGTTGGTCCTGATTTGATTTAATAAAAGATGTTGAAGGTATTGATAGCCAAGAAAGTTAAAATTTATCATCAACTGTATTATAGAATGGCACTGTGGCGACTGCTGGAAGACTGACACTTTAGAAAGTATTATAATATGCATGTCTTGTCTCTTGTATTTTCTATGTTTCTTGTTCCTTTATCTCCTGCTGGTTGCTCTTGGGGAAGTGGTATTGAACTTGACAAACCTGTTCTCCGACCCAATTTCCTTTTTCTTATGGTTGCTGCACCACAAGATTGGAAGATCCATGTCCTGCAGTCATTTACTGTTTAGTGAGCTCAGGAAAGTTTCAAGCGCTGAGTGCTCCAAATGCTGAACATGTCCAGTTTTACCTGCTTAGCTGGAGATGTTCGAGAGGGCACCCAGCAAATGCCAAATCCCCTCTTTTATCCACGTCGTTATCTTCCACTGAACTTCAGAGTGCCTGCTCTGCCGAGGAAAAGCCATGCCTGGGAAACTGGCTGCTGTAGCATTGCCACTTTGCTGTTCAGCCCTCTTCTGAGTGCATAAAAAAACCAAACCCAAACCACAAAACCCTGAGGTTGCAATGAGAAGCTGGGCATGGGAAATACATCCTTTCCAGAGAGCACTAGAGCTCCAGGTGAAGTTGCTGCTTATTGCAGCTGTGAGGGTTTCCAGCATGAATAGTGGGCAAGCCTGGTTGTCCAGACTTTTCTGTAACTCCAGCCCTTGCATTACTGATGCTGGATTAACACTGTGTTTCTAGACATTCTCAGAGCTTTCAGTTCCCCTAAAAGTTAGGAGGAGCTACCCATGCCACTAACCAAAACTACCGTTCCTCAAACCAGACCGCTGCAGCCTTCCTGAGAACTGGAGAAGATCCAGCTTGCTTTACCCAACTCCCTGGTTATAAATTATATCCAACAGCCAGCCTTGCAGGAGGATGTTGGGGTCCTGTTTGCCAAAGGTTTTGCATAGGTGATGTGTGTACTCAGCTTCCAGGCAGTGGGAGAGGTCTAGGGGTTGACCAAGAATGTGAAGTTCAGTGAGGAAACCACAGAGACTTCACTGTGATTTTGATCTTATTTTGTCACAGCCTCCCGTGACACTGAACTGCCCACGTACGTGCCTCTGGATTCCCCAGAGTGTTGCTAAAACTGCCAGTCTCCCTTGCTCTGGATGTGGGAACCCCTTCTGCTCTACACCCCACCCAAGCATTACAACTTTCTGGAACCATCTGAGCCGATCTGAGTTCATCCAAATCTTCTTCAGTGTTGTGGCAGGTGGACCTGGTGGGCAGTAAGATCTGGGTTGGTTTTAGGAGAAAAACTGCCACAGCTGGAGAGAACTGAAGCAATAGAAGATGTAGTAAAGATCGGGCAGGACTGGGTGGGGGTCCGTGTGGTTGTCCAGGGCAAGAATTGGAGCTGGATGGATGGAGGCTTGGTTGAACACAAGGAACTCACAGATTTTGCTGAGACATCGACTCCGGGCTTTCTAGTTACTTCTGAACCTGCAATTGAATTAAGGCTCATTTGTACTGTGCACAGCAGTCTAGAGGTGGCTGCTCAGGAGATGACTCAGTGCTGGATAAGCAGAAATTCAGGACAGTGTTAACAGGTTCTCTGCACATTCTCCTGAAGCAGAGTCTATTTTTTTTTTAACACCAGCATTTCAAAGTTGTTATATCTTGAAAAACACACAACCTATAAAAGGAATTACAGCACTTACTAGTTTTTCACTCAACTTCTCTGTAGGGCTTCTGTTGGGTACTATCTTGCATCTGTTTTTGGAGTAAACTGGGGAAGGATGGGGCTGTCTGTAGGGCAATCATTCAGTTTAGACATGAGCCCAGATCTGTGTGTTTTATCTAATTTAACTTTAGACATTTTAAGTATAGACACTCACCCCTCAGCCAGTTGCCTAAGGCTCCCCGGATGGAGCAGTATAGGGTGAGTTTCTTTTAACCTATCTTAGGCAGTTCCTTCAGTTTGAAGTGACTCATGCCCTAAAAGTGTCTACTTCTCTCTTTAGGTGAGGAAGGATGATCAATGTGAAATAGACATATGTAGACATTTACATTATAGATGCATATCTTTTGCCCATGGATCGCCAAATCATGTTTCTGAGTCCTGGGGGTCAAGAAGTTCTTGGATCTGCATTTCATTGTATTTATGCAGTTCTTGTAATTGGATGAGCAGAAGCTTTGGAGCTGAAGTTCCCCCAGAAGGTTTGAGCAGTTTAGTAGTTCAAATTCTCAAAAATCTTTAAGAAAAGGAACAAAATTTTTCCCACCCCAGTGCTGAGGGGAAAGTGCTCCTCGGACCTGAAGGTAAAAGGAAATTGAAAGCAGTCAACGACCACTAGTTCGGGGAAACATGCAAATTACTTTGCTGCCCTCCCAATTTCTACAGAAGTCAGGTAATAGAGTCCACTTCTTTCCTTTTTTTGCTGCGCCTGTGTACTCTTGAGATAATCACTGTTGTTTATTTACTTGCTTATTTTTTCTCAATCATAAGAGATACAGTATAACACTTTGCTCTGAATTGTAGATCTAAGCAACACTGATCTCAGTGTTACGGCATCCCCCTCTGTTTCTGCAGTAGCCTGAATTGAAATCATTCACCTGAGCTTCCTGGAAAGGAAATTCATACTTAAGATACTCCAAATGGTAATTTAAAGGAAGGAGCTAAAGGTGTTTCCCCAGCCATTACAGCTTCTGTTCAGTGGTGGGAATTTACTTAGTGCCACCTCTCTTTTAATTGCTATGTGCCTTTACTCCAGGGTGTCACTCCTTCCTTAAAGACCCTACTTCAGCTCTGCTTTCCAAGAGAGGCATGTAGAAGCTTGTCACTAAGGAGTTAAGCAACACAGCTGCTCAGCTTCCCTTTCCTTCTGGTTCTCCAGGCTCTTTGCAAAACGCTCTGCACATGTTTCCTTGATCTTCCAACCCTTCACACAGAAAGGGGACAATCGGGCTAAATGAAGTCTCCGTGCCTCCAAGCTGCTGGATTGATTTGGCCAAGTTGCCTTTGTTTAACAGAGCCGGCTTAGATGAGTCGGTAAAAAAAACATCTGCTCTCCCTGTCAAATGATAGATCTGTTATTGGCATGATTATATTTGGCAGGAGCATAAAATGGAGTAGTTTGAACAGCAAAGGGAGAGTCAGGATACTTGGATATTTGCCTTGGATCTCTTTTATTTGGAAAAGTCTCCTAGGGACACATGCTGCTTCCCGTGGCTTGCTGATGGCTGGTGACGGAGTTAATGTATTTGCCACATGTGCAGAGGTCATAGCAGAATATAGCTAGCGTCTCTTTAAAAACATTGGTTTTGCAAGTTCTCCTTTATCGATCCTACAAAGGTCACGCAGGGTGTTTGGAATGTTTGGAACTTGGTCTTCTCTCTCTCACCTCTGTATTACTTGTATCTAGCATTTACTCCTCTGTGCCGTCTTGACATATTAGTAACATGGGTTTGGATTCTTAGGCAAAGGTTTTTTAGAAAAGCAAATGGTTATAATATTCCATAAATACTTTTTTTTTTCTTCCTCAAGACCACAAGAGTTTTTACAGCTTCTAGGCTTGACAGTGTTACTGTTGGAAATTGTTGGAAATCAGTATAGATAAAAATTCTGTGTCGTTATCTTCCTTTGGTCCACTATCCATTCTCATTCTTGCATTTGTACACAGTATTTTTAGGAATAGGGTTATTTAGGAATAAACCTGTATTTTTCACAGGATGTTCGAAAGGAAGAAACTAAAATGAACCTTAAAATCTAGTTTTAAGAAATAGGTCAATGAAGTTATGAAAGAAGGCAAAGCCAATGTTGCTGCATAAGAAGTTCCTTCAGTCGCGTCGTTCTGCAAATAATAACCATAAATTAAAAGGTCCTGGGCTACAATTAACGGTGAAGCCTTTTGGCAACTTTCTAGAAGCAGCTCCTTCAGGTTATGCTACTGAGTTTTAAAATCATAGAATCCTAGAATGATTAGAGTTGGAAGGGACCTTAAAGATCATCCAGTTCCAACCCCCTGCCATGGGCAGGGACACCCCCCACCAGACCAGGTTGCTCAAATAAGACCTGCCTGCAAAAATCTTGAATTTCCTTTGCTGTCCACATGAAAAACAGTTGAGAAACTTCATCTCCACCTACAGCAGTGACTGAAGTCATGTTACAGAAACCATAGGATGGCAGCTGATGCTCTTGTCTTATACCATTGCTACCTCCACAGAAGCTTTGGGAGGATCGTAAAGGTATAAGAGATCTTAATTCAGATAACTTGAAGTGTACCTGTGTGCCACTGTTCTGTAGACTCCAGGAGCTGAACAGAAATGGGTGAGGGATGTGATTTCATCACCTGTAGGCTTTTCAATTCTATTCCTTCCTTGTTTGACTCCAAATCCTATTATCACTGTGGTCACCCTATGCCCTATCTCTTCCGGAGTCTCCATATGCTGAGCTCCAAATGAGCTGGGGAACACACTGGGATGAGGAGAAAGGGAGGTGCTGAGCTTCTTGTGGGCTCATACACCTGTTTATTTGTAGCGGTGGCTTCACTGTGAATCCCACCTGTCTTTGAGGAGTTGCTATGTGAGCAAAGGAGTTGGCCCGTGGTTGTCCAACAGCATAGATGAGACTAAGCAGTTCTGCAGCTCCTTCAGTCTGTGACAAGCCCTTGAATTGTATTTAATTAAAGAGCGCACACAATGGCTTGCTTTGCAGTAGCAGACTGTGCAATAATCCTCTAACAATTGTTGGGATCCGGAGGGAAGGAAAACTCTCATTAATAAAGACTTTGGGGATAAATCCACATGAGAGTAGCTGCAGAATTCAGAGCTGCAGAAAATCACATTCAGAAAAAAAAGTTAAAACATTCCCTTCATCTTTCAGCTCAGGGTTTCAGCGTGCGTGCAGGAAAAATGACCTCTGACAAACACACCATGATTTTTACATGGCATCTCGGGCATGCCAGGAGGGCTTAGCTGAGGAGAGTTTACTGAATTTCAGCTTCACCCACAATGGATATGCCCAGGACACTGGATTACTGTTCACTAGCTGATGTTAACTTGAGCCAACCAAAGCTGGCCATGCTTTTCCTTTATCTATGCTTTTTGGATGGGAAATGTGAATTAGTGTAATCCTCAGCCACATGTCTGCCTGGTGAGTTGCCGACTGCAGTGAAAGATGCCAAAGCCCCAGATCTTTGTATTTTCCATTTTCCACAGGGGAAAAAAAAAAAAAAAAAAAAAAAAAAAAAAAAAAAAAAAAAA